>APFE030281454.1:0-10705 GCA_000404065.3 Pinus taeda | reverse complement strand
TCAAATATCATTTTCTCCGGGAACAAGTGCTTGAACAAAAGGTCAAGTTGGAGTATGTTCCCTCTAAGGAACAAGTTGCTGATATACTCACCAAACCACTACCCAGGGAGACATTTGAATACCTCAGAAAAAAGTTGGGGGTAGTTGATGCATCATCTTACTGTTGAAACCTATTTTTTTAGAGAAATATGGTTGTACACGAGTTGCATGAAGAGGATCCGCGTACATACACCGGTTTATGCAGATACAATCGTGTATATGATGGTTTAAAGGAAATCAATGGGGACAGACTCTAGTTGAAGAGAGTCTGATATGGGTCTGACAGAGACCATCTGGCACAGGTTTAGGGGGAGCAGATAAACTTCTGATAACGCATTGTTGACATTACATTAGAAGCTTTTGGTTCGAGTACACAAGCTGTTTTGGGTTCAAGTGGATCAGCTGTAGAAGGAGAACAAAAGGAAAACATGGTCACTGATCTGTAGAGTGATTGTTAGATGCTGTTGATATCAGTTATCAGTGACTTTCATAAGTCTTGCTATCTCGTCTCTATGTCAAGTATATCGTTTATTGTCAAGGTCATGTAACAACCTATTTTGGTTTCCCCACTATGCTTGGGATGAATGCTGTAATGTACTTCGTTGTCTTATGTAAATTTCTGGTGTATCCCCACTTGGTTGGGTGATGGGTGTATGTATAGAGTCTGTTGGTGATAGGAAGGTATTTTATGATGTATAAGTCATGGTTCTTCTTGAAGAACATCTTTTTACAGATCTTGCCTACAAGTCAGGGGGAGCTTGGTCAGCATAGCAGAGCAGAGATTTCAGCATGTACTCAAGGGGAGCACAACCCTTTGCCCTTGATGACAAAGGGGGAGAATGACTTTGAGGATCTTGGGGTTGTCGTCAAGTCCAAAGGGGGAGATTGTTGGCATTATGGCACAGGCTTGGCGCTATGGCACAGGTGTTGTCCTTGATGGCAACTCACTCTGGTGACAGATCACAGTTCAGGCACTCAGAAAGAAGAAAAAGATATATACACAGGTTCACTTTGACGAAGCCGCGTATACACGTGGGTTGGACGTTCCAAAGGCATGTATGCGTATACACGCACTTTCATGCAAGGAAAAGCACGTACATGTGGGAGAACTTATTTTTGGTCCGTGGTATTTAGTCCTTGGTATTTGAACCTATGGTTTTGGGCCATGGTATCTCGCCATAAGTGTTGATCCCAAGTATTGGGTCAATGGTATTGAATTGTTATGGTTTTTGGACTGTGGTATTGTGAAAGGCCTATGGCTATAAAAGAGGAAGGAGATCATTTGGCAAGGATCAATCTGATTTATTGAAAATCTGATAAAATGATAGATCTAGAATACTAGTGATTGGGTTATGGTACAGATCTGGATCTGAATGAAGGAGGAACCTGAGCGCAAAAAGGAAGGATAGGTTCTCTTGATGGGTCAAAGTCTTAAAGCTTGAATAGTGGTATCTCTGTATGATTTTGATCTGTGATATGTGGCGCATGCTTGATCTATAAATCTGATAATTTGGGTTAACTAATGTCTGAATGATTGAAAGAGTGAATTATCCTTTATTGATCTGTACGCAGGTTTAGTGAAGTTAAGGTGCGTATACATGCAATTTTTGCAAGTGAAAGAAGCGTATGTGCTGGTTGGTCTTGACACAGAAGCGTATACACGCAATTTCCGCAAGTGAAAGAAGCGTATACGCAGGTTGGCCTCGACGAAGAAGCGTATACACGCAGTTTATGCAAGTGAAAGAAGCGTATACACAGGTTGGTCTCGACGCAGAAGCGTATGCATGTAGGTTTCTAAATAGTGAAGTAGCGTACGTCTCTTGAATTATGTTTTAGCTGCTTTTGCTGTTTAGCTACAGTGTTCTGGGTTCATAATTGGGGTGCGATTATTTTTACTGTGTTTTGGGTACAATAGTCAGAGAAGTGTTTATTTGATTCAGTACTAATTGGTGAAAAAGAGATTGTTTGATGATTGATTGATATTCATCGATCCAGTCTGAAAATTTATGAAATGTGGTCCCTAGAAGAAAAGAGAGGGTTGTAGCTCTCTGCAGGTTGCAGCCTGCGTACTGGTACAAGACTGCACTAGTACAGAATCATTATAAAAAGAAGTTTCTAATTGAAAAGATAGAGACATATTGCAGCAGGTGGTTTTCACCCACATTAGGTTTCGACCTTATATCTTGTGTTCTTGTGTGTGATTGTCTTCTACTCTATTTTACTGTTCCTGGTTACTATTTATATGATTTTGATGTACAGATTAATGTTCAACATCTGTAGAATATATTAAATTATAAGCCTGCATGGTATACGCGGGTTTCCTAATCTGTAGTTGTGTATATACGCAGTTTTGTCTAACTGAAGTAGCATATATGTTCTGGGTTTTAAAAGAAAATAATTGACCAGATAATACTGATTCACCCCCCCTCTCAGTATTATTTCCAACATTGATGTATTTAATTTTTCCAATTCCTCAAACAATCTCCCTCACCAAGCAAACTAGAATTTGTGTCCCTTCTCTTAGGCTTTGAGTAATTACAATTATTTATAGTAATGAGAGGTTCAACTAGGGGGCTATTGCATTCCCCTTCCCCTTAAGGGAAAACCAATGCCGAGGCTATTTAATGATAAAAAAATAAGCACAATGGATATGGAGCTTTATACTCATAGCTTTGTACAACATTTACAATGTATTTACAGTTTGCATTACTCAACAAATAAGAAAGGATATGTTTCCCTCATCTAGTCATCCATTTCCCACGTGGCTTCCTTGGGCCCAAAATGTCTCCATTGCAATTTTACTTTCTCTATTTCTCATATTTGGGGCATGAGGCTCCTCTTGTCTAGGATGCACGGTGGATATCGCTAAAACTATCTCTCTAGTTCCATCTGTAGCACAAATCAATCAATCGCATGATTATGTTCTTGTACATATATTTTACGCAAAGAAACATGGAAAACATGGACTTTCATTGATGGTGGTAAGGCTAATCTATAGGCCACCAACCCTATTCTTTCCAATATCTCAAAAAGGCCCAAAAACCATTGGTGCCAACTTCTCACATGATCAAATATCCAAGGAACTCTTCTTGGGTTTAACTCTCAAGTAAACATGTTCCCCAACTTGGAACTCCTTATGTGTCCTATGCTGATCTACATAGATTTTTTTCCTATCTTGTGATACCTTTAAATTTTTCCTAATGATATGCATTTGTTGCTCCATATATTTTAGCATATCAGGCCTAAGAAGTACCCTATTCACACGGCCTCTCTAATTGAGAGGAGTATTGCAACTCCTCTCATAAAGTGCCTCTAATGGGCTCATCTTTAGATATTATTGGTACCCATTGTTGTATGCAAACTTTACAAGTGGAATATGGTCTTCCCACTTCTTTGGTTGGTGCATTGCATACATCCTCAACTTGTATTTGAGGATTATATTTGTCCTCTCTATTTTCCCATGTATCTATGCATGATAGGCTATACTGAAGGCCAATTCTATCCCCAAGCATGAAAATAGTCCCTTCCAAAACCTTTAAGTGAACATCACATCTCTATCTAAAATTATTTTCTTAGGAGCTCCATGCAACCTCACAATATTCTTTGGGAATATTTGAAACACCTCACTAATTGAATTAGTAGATTTGACTTGCCACAAAATGAGCCACTTTTCTCAACTTGTCAATGACCACCATACTTATATCATGCTTTTTGGAGCATGAGGCCTTCACTCAATGAACCTCTAACATAGCATGTGTGTTCGTGGCATACTAATCAATACCCCTAATTTGACTACATATTAGAAAATACATCTAAAAATAATTTTATTTAATCCCTATCTATACAAACCCAATACACCTTCCCAATTAACAAAACCCCTACTTTCACTAGATATTGTAGGTATCCAATTTTTCATTAACATTTTTTATACCCTGTTATATTTTTTCATTAACTTTGAGGTCCATTTTTTATACACAACATATAAATACCCTTACTGCCTATATATGTTCAATATATTATGTCCTTTTTTCCTCAATATATATCCCCCAATATGAACACACATGGACCATGTTATGATATTACTCCTCCAGTGAAGCCCCCATGGTTTGGAGGTACTTGGAAAACCAATAATGAAATCCATGGAGATCACTTCCAACTTCCATTCCGGAATGGGAATGGGTTGCAATGAACCTGTTGGGTGTTTACATTTGGCCTTCACTTGCCAAAACTCCATGCATTTAGCAACAAAATCAACTACTTCTCTTTTCAAACTAGGCCAATAGTAAAAAACAATTATGGCGATGAGGGTCTTTTCGTATACCAGGTGGCTAGAATATGGTTTAGCATGGAATTCTCTCATTATGAGCCTCTTCAAATCATCATTTTTTGGCACATAGATTCTATTATTGAATCTAACTAAACAATCCTCTATGCGATGATATTCCTCATCCTTTCTATCCTCACCATCTTGTCATAGCTTTTCCTCAATCTGATGATACTTTTTATCATGCTTTCCCATATGTTTGACTCGTTTTCCTAGGTCCAATCCATAAGAGCTTATGGCTTCCATGTGGTTTAATTGAATCCTTCTATTTAGTGAATTGAAAACTTTGTTTTATTTTCCCTTGATGTACTTGACTTCAAATTGGAACTCACTAAGTACGGCCAACCATCTAGCTTCTCCTACGTTCAACTAAGGTTGGTCAAACAAATAATTTAGTCACCCATGATTTGTCATAATAATAAATATTCTGTCAATGAGGTAATGCCTCCACATTTTCAATGCATGGATGATGGAAACTAACTCCAAATCATGAATTACATAGTTTTCCTCATGTTCATTTAACTTCCGTGACTCATAGCCAACTACTTGTCCTTCCTGCATCATGAATCCTTTGAGCCCATCCTTGAAGGCATCTATATAAACCACAAAATATTTTTGTGGATCTGCAATCCTTAAAACTGGTGCATTAGTGAGAAATTGTTCAAAGTTTTCCACACATTCAACTGTCCACTCAAATTTTGTTCCTTCTACAAGGAAGTTATTGGGTTACCTATCTTAGAGAAGTTTTTTATGAACCTTCTGTAGTAGCCTACCAACCCCATGAATGATCTAACCTCACATTTTCTGGTGTTAGCCATTCTATTATGCCCTTGATCTTTTTTAGATCAACTATTATCCCCTCCTTGGAGATGATGTGTCCCAAATAAGGTATTTATGATTGGAGGAATTCACACTTGCTAAGATTTTCATAGAGCTTGTGTTCCCTTAGTAGTTGTAGCACCATATCTAGATGCTTTACATGTTGTTCTCCAGTCTTTGAATATACCATAATATCATCAATGACGATAACCAATTTTTTTTTCCAAGTAAGGATGCAACATACTTTTCATTAAACACATGAAGGTGGAAGGGGCATTAGTAAGCCCAAAATGTAACACCACAAACCCATAATTCCCATACCTCATTTGAAAGGTTGTCTTTCGATATCTTTCTCCTTTATGCAAACTATATGATACCCTGACCTCAAATCGATCTTGGAAAATACCACTGCTCCCCTTAATTTATCGAGCAGGTCATCAATCCTTGGCAAAGGGTACTTATTCTTGATGGTTATCTTGTTTAGTTTCTTGTAGTTGATACACAACTTGAGTGTGGCGTCCTTTGTATTCACAAAAAATGCAAAAAAGCAAACTATTTATACTAGAAACAACTTCGGAATCTAGTGTTTTCGAGCACATGAATTGGCTTCAATCAGTGTCAAAAAATTTAGTGCAAACTGACATCTTCACTTGGGCATTGTGATTAGCACTAGGAATATTGCTGAAAATTGTTTATTCTATTCTTGCTTCCATTGTTGCACCACTTTGTAATTCTAGTGTTTCTCCCAATTATGCTTCCTGTTTACTTCTATTATGGCATCAATTTTTTATTTTTTTTGGGATTCTTAAGTAATGCTAGGTTAAGCTTCCATTATAATGTCCTTTGTTGCATCAAGTTTTAATTCCAATATGGAATCACTTGTTGCATATAGATTTTCTTCCATTATTACATCTTCTTTAGCTTCTAACACGGCTTCCATTGTAGTGTCCTTAATTGAAGCTAATATTGCTTCCATTATAGCTTCTTGGTTTGCTACATGAATGGCTTCTTTGTTTGCTTCTTCGGGAACACCAAGTTTTTCTTTCAAGATTGCTTCTCATGTGCTTCTATTTTGGCTTCTATTGTTGCTTCTTTTTTTTTCTTCCAAAATTTCTTCCCTATTAACCTCATGGTTTTCCTCCTTTTAGTTGGAAGGTTTGCTTCTCTTTTACGACTAGGGTTTGCTTCCTTTTAGTGTTGGGATTTGCTTCTTAATTAGCCTCCAATTTTTCTTCCTCTTAAGCAACCAGTTTAGCTTCCTATTTAGAGCCAATAATAGCTCCAAGTATGGATTCCAATTTAATGTTGAATTTTACTTCCATTTTAGAGCCACATTTTGCTTCCATTTTATCAACTCATGATGCTTCCTTTATAGCTTCCATTTATTAATTTAATATCTTTAGTTCAATTAAATTAGTTAAGCATATCATTCCTCTTAAATAAATTATATGATTATAGAGTAAGTCATATTGCATATGAATTATATTATAGCTTACCATTTATAAATATTAGTTAGGGAAATGGACATCCATACAAACTAACATTTTTTTTTTGAACTATAACCTATATTTTTATATTATTAATAAACAAAATTGTTGGTCATGCTAGCTACACATAATAAAAACACTGGTTTACATCATAGAGATTTCCAAGTAGAGCTCTTTTAGGTTTCTTATAGTTATAGACGACACCACAACATTGGAATAAAATAACAAGATAATTTTTTAACTATAACATTATTTTTATATTATTAATAAACAAAGTTGTTGGTCTGTGACCAACTATACATAATGCAGGCCTAGATAATACATGTCCAAATGATATAAGTCAAAATGATACACCTCAATATGGTACTACAAGTGAAAATGATACATATGATAATAAGCATGAAAAGAGGCATCATACCGATTTATCAACATGTTCAATGTCACCGGCTACTACCAACAAATTTTCATCATCATCATCATCATCATCATGTCTATCATCATCATCATCATCAATGTCATCATCATCATCGTCTACCTCCATGTCCTTTCCATCTACCTCATCATCATTGTCTCAACTATCTAAACTAGACCCAACATAATTTGGATATATCTCAAGATCAAATGGATCTTTTGGAAGATCTGTGTTCTGCAAGAAAAAAAAAACATTCAAAATGAAAAGTTATCATTTATTTCATATAATATTTAATATTTATTTAATATTTCTAATATTACAACATATGAATTGAAACCTTAATCATCTTACAACCTATCAAAGTGCACATATATACCATAAAACAATTTCAATTAAGTTATAGCTAATATGTCATTCCAATGATGTAAAACATTCAAAAATTCTAATAAACGTTAGAAAATTGTGGAGAAGGCTAGAAGATCAAAATCTAACCATTTCTTGCTAGAGGAAGGAGCAAGTGTAGCAACAAGGAGGGGACAAGGGTCAGGGACAAGCATAGAATCAACCATGGAGCAAAAATGGTGGCAAGGATTCTTTCTTCAAGCATGTTGCTATGGAGAGGGGGGCATAACACTCCTCTCCTACGTCTTTTTAAGAGCTCCAAAGTAACTAGGCTCCCTGACCATCCCTACAACTATTGTACCAAAGGCTTAAAGACAACCTCAGTAAGGAAAAAGGTTACTAGATCTAAGGAGATAAAAGGAAGATAAAGTGGCTTGAGGGTGAGCCACATTTTTTCGTTTGGGGCCTATTGGAGCCGAAACATTTTTTTGTGAAATTTTGTTGAAACAATTACGATTTTCTATTGATAATTATTGTAATTTGGAAAAGTTGTTACAAATTTTTCCTAACCTTTGAAATGTTATGAAATCGTTAATGTGTATTCTAAAATTATATCACATTAGAATCAAGATATTCTCATGATGATCTTGTCATTGCAATCTAAAATTATAAAGAGTTGTACTCTATGCTCGTGCGAGATATACATATAGAAATAGATAGAGAGTTATAGAAGGGGAGAGCACCAACATTATAATCATGTATGGATCATTAATGCAATCTGAATTATCCATGCCTCCATACATTTCTGTTGACTAGCTTGTGTTCTTTGTACTGTACTAGCCCCTGCTGGCGAGCAAGGGCCATCCTTCTTAGCAGGGATAACTAGTTAGGAAGGTATTATAGTTTGATTTATTTCTTCCAAGTTATAATTCATGTGTGACTCTTTTCATTAGTATTATTTGTCTTGTTCATGTTGTAATGATTGAAAAATTCTAACTTATGTATTATGTAACATCATAGGTCCTGGAGTGGTCCCGTTGTTAGCATGAAAGTTATTTAATTCTTGTTATATTTCGATGGTGTGTTAATTTCATTTGAATGTTTGTTTCAACATTTGTTGAGAGAATGGTTTCTAGGAGTGATATTATTTTATGAATAAGAGTGATAGTAATAGCATGATAGAGTGGTTTTATTCTACATTGTATGTTTATTTCTTGAGAGTGTGAACAAGGTTTGAGAGTGTAACAACCAAAGTGTTAAATTGCTAGCACTAGTCATCATTTTCCCTTGCATATATTTTTCTTAATAGCCTTGAAATAACAGAACCTACAGAGATTAAAAATTAATGTGAAGAGTTGGAACTATTGCTCTGAATTAAAAGGATAATTTTTATGCCCAACAACAAGCTAAAGAAAAACTATACAAAAGTTTCACATATTAATGCAAGTTGAAACAAAACTTGGGATGTTGTATGAAATCTGAAGAAAAATTATTTAAGGGTCAAAGTAAACATATAATCATTCAAAAGTGTGTAAAATAGTTAAATAAATAGTCAACAATTTGAATTAATCATATTGGCCAATAAATGAAGTCGACGCATGCATTTTAGTGAAGCAAAACAATTTTGACCCACTTCACAAAAATGCACACCCACCTTCATTTCAAGGCCAAATTGAATGATTCAACTTGGGGAGTACTTTTTTACTCATAATTAACATTAATTTTGCACAGAGAAATTTTTGTTGTGCAAAAATATGCCAAATTGGATCGATTTCGTAGGGTTAAAGTCGGGGTTTATGTGCCTCAAATAAATGCACATGAAGACCTGTACTTAATTGACTGTGTGATAATGTTCATTTCAAAGTAAATATAAAACCATTTTATGAAACATACCATAGTCATTTTCATAAAGTAATGTTATACACTAAAATCCAAGTCTACTAGAATAACAATTGATCATATTTGCCAATGATCACAATTGAAACAAATATGCACTCCTCGGCCAAACGAATTACACTCTTGGCAATGAAATTTGAAATGGGACATGATTGGACAATTCCTACCCTTAGGATATAACCTTGTATCATCTCTAACATATATCCTACATAATTATGTTTCCCACTTTTACACCATTTTCACATAAGGCAAGTTGAAACAAAACATAGAATGTTGTATGAAATCTGAAGTATAAATATTTAAGCTCCAAGTAAATATATATCAATGTAAAAGTGTGTAAAACCATTAAATAAACAATCTACAATTTTAATTAATCTGATTGGCCAAGAAATGAAGCCTAGGCATGCATTTAGTGAAGTAATTTTTTGCGTGCTTCACAAAAATGCATGCCTATCCTTCATTTCAAGTATAGTCGTTTTCTCTATGATGATATTTTCACTTGAAATTGTGGGGCAAAGTCTTAGTGTTAACCAAGTACATTTTTTTCCTACATGAAAAGGGTATATTTTCAAGCTAGGGAGGACTATAGGGCCATTTATTGTAAACAACAAACAAGCCCTTACATAGGTGGAGATAAGTGGCAATATGACCCTCACCATATAATTTCTAATAAAAGGGTGGAAATTAGTTATGCACCTTATATTCGTGAAATCCGACCAGAAATTAATAGAATGGAAAATCAAGAAACTTGGCCAAGTGACAGGGTGTAGCAAAGAATGGATGTTGAAACCCCTATGGTAAAAGAGAAGAGTTTGAAGAGGATTTTTTATGAATATATAGATGTTGAGATGGAGGATTCCCAATCACAAAAGAAGACTAAAATTCAAATACAGGATGAAGAAGACATAAAAATCAAACTAATAGAAGGACCTTCAAATGAGTTTGGTTTTCAAATGCAGTTGGGTAATCTAGGGCACACTACTTCCTCTTCTATGTCCACTGATTTGGCATCATTCACAATAGAAGATACTCCTTCTTCATTTGGAACTTTGCAGAATAATTATCAACAAATTAAATAAATGAGTTATAAAATGAGAATTAGTATGGCAACACAACATCCAGACCTTGTTGCAGAACACAAAATATGAGGTGCAATCATTAAGGAAGAAGTTAAAAATGCCTGGGACTAAGCGCAACTAAACAACTGAGTTGGCTCAAGTTGAAAAATAAAAAGAGCTATTAATAGGAGAATTAGTTGTTAGAAATAAAGAGATTTTTATTTTGTAGGAACAAATGAAGAGCCTACAATAGTCAATTAAAAACCATGTTTGCACCATTGTGGTTCCAGTTGAATCAGATGACCCCTTAGAGAAATTGAAAAAGGTC
>APFE030281438.1:1346-16139 GCA_000404065.3 Pinus taeda | reverse complement strand
CGCCTCTGCGTACCCACACACTGCTCCTTCGTCACCTCTACGTACCTCTGATTAGGGCTGAAATACAGTCAGATGCTCAGATCTGAAATTGCGCTCAAAAGATCACCCTTCACAGATTCGCTTCCAACTTCTCTTTTATAGATCAAGCTTTTAAACCGAGAACCCAATAGATCAGATCTTAAGATATTCAACCTAAAAGCATGCATAAGCCAAATGATCTCCTTTACTTTATATAGGTAATCTCTTCCTCAAATCAAGGATCATGGGGCTGAATAATAATAATAAAATAAAACAATACCACGGGCCAAAACCATGATAACACAATACCGTCGGCTAAATACCAAGGGTAAAACATAAGGAACCCCATGTGTGCGCGCTTTACTGCCTTGAAGTGTGTGCACTGGGGGTACGCACCTCATGAATGGGTAAACTGCGTGTCTAGACGTGGTCCGTGCACAGCGTTCCTGCGGGTACGCATCTTCTGAACTGTTCTCCTGCATACTTCTTAATTTTCATCATATTGAGAGCCTTGCCATGGGTGTTGCTATCATGTACAACATCTGTAATATATAACCATACCAGAAACAAAATGCCAATAGAGTCCTCCTTTAGGATGCCATCTAACAGTGACCAAGACATCAGAGAAAGGTACAAGGACATAAAAGCCAGAAACGAGAGGCTAAAAGCCGAAACTTATGCACATTACTTAAAGAGGGCACCTACCAATCAAACAAGGCTTATGTCAACCTATGATGTGAAAGAAGGCAAAATGAAAATGACATTTATGAAGCCCACCACTCAGCAACCAAGAACAATAGTAGAATTAAAAAAGATAGACTTCAAATTACTAGCAAAGGATATTCATCCTATTGACTAGATTGAGCTGCAGAAGCAGACAGGGGTGATGATTTACTCCACCTTGATAGGGAAAGCCATTGCATCCCACCAATTGTAAAACTCCCTGAATAACATATCAACTTAGTTCCAATTGGAGAAGGCCTCTTCATAGGCTAAAGACACTAGAATCAAGCCCATATCCAGGTGGATCTTGGCGGCCACCTGCCAAGTCCACCTAGACCCCCACCATTGTTTCTCTCAGCATTTTTAGTTACCTTAATGGTAGCACAACTTACTATTTTTAGTAGTTTTTCGGGTCCTGAACTTCTGGAGCCTTTTTGAGGCCCTAAACGATGGTTTTTGGGAAATTTGGGGGCAACATGGGTCCATAGACCAATTTTTCCCTTCTCAAAGTGGTAGTGCTCGGATAGATCTTTCTAATGAGCTATTGTACTCGTCAAATCGAGATTGTATGCCAAAGTTACGACCCCAGTAAGTTGATGTACCAATTTACCCAAACGGGGCCCACAGTTTGGCGTTTCATCTTCTAGGGTTAGGTTTTGGAATGTTAAGGGTTTTCCATTGTTTCTTAATAATAAATAGGCCTTCGAGCCTCATTCTAACACAGTTTAGAGGCATGTAGCCACCACATCTCTTCTCAAAGATAAGCTACCATTGCCCTAGCTGGGTTATTTCCATTACTATTTGTAAGCATATTTCAGTATTTTACATTAATGAAATGAAATATTATTTCCGCTGCATATCTGTGTTTATGGTTATCTTTGTAATTTGTTGCATTCTTGTCTAAGTCTGGATCAGTGGTATCAGAGTGGTCTGCTTTTTCTCTGTTTTTCTTTGCATGTCCCCAACGAGGTCGGGATATAAGGAGTTAGGGCTTGAATTAGTCGAACCTTTGCAAGACTAGCCTCACAAATCCCGACGACCTCCCATGGTAGATGAGAAGAAAGACGAGAGGGTAGGATATCCAATCAAAATCTTGCTCGAAGAAGCCCTCGAGTGACAATGGAACACAATGATGGACAACTTTGCCCAGATCCTTCAGCGGCTACCCAGAACCGATGCATTAGCTTCCAGCAGCTACTCTGGAAATGCCACGCCCTTTAAGGTACAAGTTAAATTTTAAATCCCCATATTCGAGGGTTAGACAGACACAGATGCCATAGATAAATGGTTAAATCTGCTAGAGGGTTATTTTTTTGTTCACGAATTTTCGAGTCGGGAAAAGATTGTTTTCGTTCTTCTCAAAGTAGCCCCCCATGTTAAGGACTGGTGGGAAACCTACTGCGAGCAGAAGGATGAAAGTACCAGCTCACTATTTTTAGCCACACCCACCTAGAATTCATTCTGGGATGCCATCAAGGAGTAGTACTACCCTGTCAGAAGCTATGAGGATGAATACATAAAGTGGACCACGTTGCGGTGGGGAAGGGACCAAGACGTGCCGGAGTTCACCAATCTTTTCCATACCCTTCACAGAAAGTTGGGTATCAAGGATTCAGAGAAGCATTTGATACTCAAATACCGCAGCTGCCTGCACAAGTACATCCAGGAAGAAATAGAATTCCTGAACATCTCCTCGCTTGGCAAAGCATACCGATATGTTGTCAAGGTCGAGCAGAAGTTTAAAAAAAAGAAGCGAGATTTTGGATCTGCAAATCCAAAGCAAGGGAAAGGTGCCCCTAAACCACAGAACAAAGGACAAAGCCAAGGCAGGGCAACCCAAGACAACCTGCCAAAGCTACAAGCAAATAACAATTCTGCGAAGCTGAAAAAGGACACGGGAAAATGGTGTGAGTTCCATAAGAGCTCCACTCACAACACAAGTGAGTGTCGGGCCAAGTAGTCACTGGTGGCTGAGCTAAAGGATTCAGAATCAGATGCATGTTCCAACTCTAAGTTAGAACCTGACAAGGGGAATGACAAAGGGAAGCAGATCATTGATGTGAATCCTAATGCCATTGTTGCTACTGCCAAGATCCAGGAAAATGAACCCGAAGATCCAGAGGAGGAGGAGCGTCTCTTCCACTCTGAGATGTGGGTAAAGGGCTCTTCGCTACAGTTCATTGTCGATAGTGGCAGCCAAAAGAACTTCATTTCGGCAGAGATCGTGAAGTGGTTGGGCTTACTAACCATAGCACATCCACAACTGTACACCATCGGGTGGCTTCACCAAGGACGGGATCTTCGCGTTAGCCAACAGTGTCGCCTTCCATACAACATCAAGCCCTTCATAGATGAGGTATTGTGTGACATTACTCCCCTTGAAGTATGTGATGTATTATTAGGACAACCATACTTGTGGAAGCGACATGATGTGTATGAATCAAGGCCCCGTGCTATTATTATTACATTGGGAAATAAGTTGTATAGGATACCAGAGGTAGCACCGCCTACCGCCACCTCTTTCATTACTGAAAAACAATGCAGTAAGCTCATTTCCAAAACTGGGAAATTTGTTTTCCTAATGATACGCCCTTAAGGAAAGAAGACGACAGTGGCCACAGCCTCTAGACAGGGCCCCTCCGCACGACAACTACATATGGACAAGGTCATGGAGGAGTCTGGGGACATCTTCACCTCCCCCGTAGGGGTTCCTCTGCACTATCAGGTCAAGCACTCCATCAATCTAACCCCAGGTGCACCGCTACCCAATGGACCAATTTATTGGCACTCCATTTTGGAGAACGATGAAATCAAGAGGCAGATTTAGGAGCTCCTATAGAAAGGTCACATCCGTCCGAGTTCATCGCGTTGTGGGAGCCTAATCGTGTTGGTACAGAAGAAGGATGGGAATTGGAGACTCTGTATTGACTATCGAGCACTGAAAAAGATCACTATTCGTAATAGGTACCCATTCCCATGGATTGATGACATCCTAGATCAACTAAAGGGGGCGAAATATTTCAGCAAGATCAATCTGAAGTCGGGATATCACCAGGTAACAATCGAACCCTCTGATGTGTGGAAGACTGCCTTCAAAGCCAAGGAGGCCCTTTTCAAATGGTTGGTTATGCCTTTTGGATTGACGAATGCTCCTACAACCTTCATGAGGCTAATGGATGACATCTTGCAGCCATTCACCAACTCATTTGTAGTGGTATACTTGGATGATATTCTGATCTTCAGCCAGAGTTGGGTAGAGCACCTCCACCACATCCGACAGGTTCTCCAAACACTGCGACAACATAAGCTATGTGCCAATTTGAAGAAATTCACTTTTGGGATGACCTAGGTTCAGTATCTAGGATACATTATTGATGAATGAGGGGTGCATGTGGATCTAGCCAAGATCCAGGTCATTCGGGATTGGCCATCTCCAACCACTCTAATAGAACTCGACAACTTTCTAGGTCTTGCCAACTTCTACTGCACGTTCGTGTTGGGGTTTTCTCATATCACTTGGCCCTTGAGTCAATCACCAAGGGAGGAGCGAAAGCAAAATTCTTTTGGTCTGAATCTCAACAGAAGGCATTCATAAATTTGAAAAATCGCCTCTGCACAACACCAGTGCTCGCGTTACCATATTTACAACAACCATTGGAGGTTGAGACAGATGCCTCTGACTATGCTATTGGGGCAGTCCTTACTCAACATGGGCATCCAGTGGCATATCACAGTGAAACACTTTCATACACAGTCTGGAAGTATCCCACTTATGATAAAGAGATGTATTCCATTGTGCAGGCCTGCCAACAATGGAAGAATTACATTTTGGGGAAGGAAATGGTCATCCACACAGACCACTGACCTCTGCAGTTCATATAGACCTAAGGAAAATTGCAGAATGATCGCCATCAGAAGTGGTCGACATACCTACAACAGTTCCACTTGAATATCAAGTATAAGAAGGGTGACACCAATAATGTTGTAGATTTCCTCAATCGACCACCGATCATGGCATTAACCACCATTCTCAACTCTTGTGGGCATGAGACTTCTGATTGGCCACTGCTCTACAAAAGCGACCCGGAATTCAGCCACACATACCAGAACCTCTTGGATGGTCAGCATGTTCCAGATTTTCACCTCCAGGATGCCCTGTTATGCCACTTGGGTCACCTTTGTGTTCCTTCAAGCGAGTGTGCCAAGATGATTTGGGAAGCACACTACAGTCGGGCTACTGGGCATTTGAGGGTCGAGAAAATGGTGGTAGTATTGCAAAGTATTTCTATTGACCAGATCTTCGACATGATGTTGGGAAGTACATCAGATAATGTACTACCTGTGCCATTGCCAAACCGACCATCAAGAAGCAAGGCCTCTATGGACCGCTGCCTACCCCTAGTCGACCTTGGGAATCCATCTCCATGGATTACATGTCAGGCCTTCCTTCCACTAAGCATGGAAATGATTGTGTTTTTGTGGTCGTCGACAGGTTCTCGAAGATGGCCATTATGGCGGCCTGCAAGAAGAATATCACAGCAAAAGCCACTGCTAAACTATTCTTTGAACGAGTGTGGGTACACTTTGGGATCCCATAGTCTATCATCTCATATCGAGACAGTCGGTTCCTTAGTACATTTTGGTCCAATCTCTGGTCAATGTTGGACACCAAACTCACTAAGTCCACAACCTTCCATCCTCAAACTGATGGCCAAACAAAGGTTGTCAATGGGATGATTGTGCACATTCTGCGCATGTACAACTCAAAGCATCCATGCACATGGGATGAGAGCCTCCCTTATGTTCAGCACAGCTACAACCGAGCTCTTCACAGCTCGACTAGCCATAGCCCTTTTCAGGTGGGCTTGGGATTCCAGCCACTATGCCCCATTGATGTGGCCATGGCACTTGCAGCTACTCACATGAATTCAGCTCATGTCCAGTCCGAAACAGATAAGGCCACCAGCTTCATTGAGCGCATCCAACATATTCGCCAGCAGGTCCATGACATTCTTGAGAAATCAAATGCCAAGTACAAGCAGCGACATGATCAACATCGGGTGCCACACAATTTTCAGGTGGGCGACAAAGTCTGGTTGCATTTGCAAAAGGAACGCCTTACTGGAGCCTATCGGAAATTAAGACCACTCCGATATGGTCCTTACACCATTACTAAGGCTATGGGAGACAATGCATTTGAGCTCAGCATTCCCCCATTCCTTGGCCTGCCCCCAGTGTTCAATGTAGACCGCCTGCGGCCATACTTTCCACCATTACTAGACACATCCGACATTGCAGAACAGCTCCAACCCACAGAATTAAATCGAGATTGCATGGAACAAGCTGCAACTGATCGGATCATGGAAACACAGATCAAGAACACTCACCAACAGAATATCCAACTGTATCGAGCTGTCAAAGCAAGCCAACTCCTTCACCAGGGCAAGTGGCTCACCAGGGACCAAGTTCAGCAAAAGTTTCCTCATCTCATGGAGGAACTCAACGCAATGGGGATCATTGCTTCCTAATGGGGGAGGAATGATCTAGGTGGATCTTGGTGGCCACCTACCAACTCCACCTAGACCCCCACCATTGTTTCTCTCAGCATTTTCAGTTTCCTTAATGGTAGCACAACTTACTATTTTTAGCAGTTTTTCGGGTCCTAAACTTTCAGAGCCGTTTTGAGGCCCTAAATGACGTTTTTTGGGAAAGTTCGGGGCAACATGGGTCCATAGATTGATGTTGCCCTTCCTAAAGTGGTAGTGTTTGGATAGATCTTTCTAACGAGCTATTGTATGTGTCAAACGGAGATTGTATGCCAAAGTTATGACCCTGGGAAGTTGATGTACCAATTTACCCAACAGGGCCCACAGTTTGGCGTTTCATCTTCTAGGGTTAGGTTTTGGAATGTTAATGGTTTTACATTGTTTCTCACCAATAAATAGGCCTTTGAGACTCATTGTAACACAGTTCAGAGGCATGTATCGACCACATCTGTTCTGAGAGATAAGCTAGCATCGCCCTAGCTAGGTTATTTCCATTACTGTTTGTAAGCATATTTCAGTATTTTACATTAATGAAATGAAGTATTATTTTCGCTGCATATCTGTGTTTATGGCTATCTCTGTAATTTTTTGTGTTCCTATTTAAGTCTGGATCAAGTCTTTATAGGGCTTAATCATTGAGTTGGGACACGATCCCAAAGATGTAAAGGCCACCAAAAAATTGATAAAGAAGAAGAATGATGACATAGCTGCCTTGAAGAAGAAACTCAAGGTTCCACCATTACATCACCCACAAATAGCAGCATTCCTAGAAACACAAAAAGGATAAGAAGAGCTTATGGATTTGGTTCTAAAGCTAAATGACCAACTGAAAGGAATAGAGAAGGAGTTAGACACATTGATTCAGTCCAAACAAAGTGACTTGGCCACCACTTCTATGACTACCATTCCCACTCTTTCTATTGCAGTTCCTTCAACATTGGTAGCCTCATTGGCACCCACAGCGCCACCTTCCAAAACACTGCCAATCACCACTGAATCTACAACAATAGGTATTTCAATAGAGAAAACAACTGAGATGGTAAAAGCCATGGAGGATATGTCAATCCAGGCAACAGAACTCAAAAAGCTAAAGGAGAAAGTGGCGAGATTAGAAACTGACTGTAAGCTTGCCCAAATTCAGCAAAGGGAAGAAACATAGAAATCTCTAAGGATGGGTGAGAAGATCAAAGTACTAGGAAAATATTTAACACTGTAAAAGCCACTAGGACAGAGCACAGAGATGCTCTGTGCCAATATCATTAACTCTGTCAATGATAATTGGCCATCAATTCAAGTTATGTTTGAGCAAACTGAATTGGTAAAAATGGCCACTAAATCTATTCAGAAAGTAAAGGAAGATTTAGGAGACCAACTTGAGGATGCAAATCGACTCATCCACTTCCTGAATAGTAAGAACAGACATGAACTTAATGAGCTTGGTGTATGTTGGGTCATGGAAAAGGTATGGATTTACTATTAACTTATTATCCTTTTCCTTTATTCTCATCCTTTCTATATCTCAATATGCTAATCTATAAAGAAATTATGGTAAGAAATAAATAAATTATTTACAGTTATGCTTTGGCCAATTATCATCCTTCTTTATGCAGGAAAGTACGAAAAGGGACAACTGCTATTCCATAACTAAGCGACAGCGAAAAAGCAGCAAGCTAAGGAAGGATGCGGCGGTTGCAGATACGTCCAAAAGAAAATCAACAGGATCAGTACAAGAAGGGAAAGATGTCTGAAGTTAGAAAATTGCAAGAATCCCTCAGGATCGAGAGATCCTGAGGGATCACTTTTATCATCTATCTTTTTACCCCTTTCTCATTATAAAAGGAAACAATTGTAAGCAAAAAGGGGACGACTATTGTTATTATTATTGTAATTCTCAATTACAGACTTTCGTTGTAGCAAAGAACACAAATACGTTGTAATATTGTTTCATGATTAATATAAAAGAGGAGTTGTTGTTCCTTTTCATTTATCTGAATTAACCAGTAGCGTACGCTAGCGGCTAACAGCCCAGCTTCTAGTGGAATTCATTGCTTCACCTATGTCATATATTTTTTATTCTTGCAAGTGTGATAATTGATAGTTTATTGCTTTCTACTATTATTATTTCATTATTGTTCCTTATTTCTTTGTGTTGATAGAATAGCTATGTTTTATATAATTTACAGCATTATTGTTTAATTAGTTTCCTTTCGCTTTGATTGAGTTTCCTAGATGAATATCCTGCTCGATGTAATTAACTGTAATGAGAATTAACTAATGTAGTTAGTCTCTCAGATTGATGTCATCGTTGTTTTATAGAGTAGTGCTTTTGATTTAAATTCAATCAGTCTCTAAGAGAAGAGTTATCACTGTTGTACCCTTAACTGATACTACTATTACTTGAATTGCATATTGCTGTTACCTGAATTGTTGTAGGATTTGATTTCATTGAAGGATTGAGTTTTCTTTTAATTGCAATTAGAATTTACTTGCTACATCCATTTACTCTTGTATTTAAAAGATCTATACTACAATTTAGAAGCATTACTCTCTAAGTTAAATAGTCGCCACATATTGTGTACACTCTTGAAATAGAAAGACCTACCCAGATTGATAATTAATGTGAAGATAATTAGGAGTTAAAAAGTCACCTTTTATTACTCAACATTTTGGCGTCATTGCCGGGGAACTGGCAGTCAAGCTAGCAAAGACCTTCAAATTAGCCAGCAGGAACAATCTTCCTACCTCAACCCACATTGCCAACACCCTACACATTGCAACAGAACCCTCAGACCAACCTACAACCGTAGATCTCGGCCCAACCCAACCCGAACCCCAACAAAAAACCGGTTCAATCTATGCAAATTATTGAAGGACCAAATCCAGAAACTAAGTTAAGGGAGTGTAATGAGCTTCAATTAAGATCTGGTTAGATAATAGAATTAGAGGGGGATAGAAACAAACAAATTGAACATCAATTACCTGTAGAACAAGCACCACAAGTGGAGGACATGGTTAAACAGAAAACTCATGATCAAATGATCACCTTCTCTCCACCATTCCCAGAAAGATTAATCATACCCTGCCCAATAAAATACCCAGATTTTGATCTTCTGGGAGAATTGAAAAATTTGTGTATAAAAATACCACTCCTCCAGGCTATTTAGGACATTATGATTTATGCAAAAACTATTAAAGAATTGTGTATGAAAAATCCAAAGAGGAAAATAAAAACAACGCCAACTGTCCATGTAGTCGTTATCTTATCTGATTTACTATCAGGAAGAGAAACACCTGTAAAATATGAGGACCCAGGAAATCCTATAGTCACTGTGCAAATAAATGGATGCTCCTTCCCCAATGCATTAGTCAATTTATGAGTGGCAATCAATATTCTTACAACCAGAACTTGTCAAAAGCTTGGCATTACATCCTTGGACCCAACCACAACCTTGTTAGAACTGGCTGACTGATCGGTAGTCAAACCAGAAGGCACATTACAGGATGTAATGGTATTAGTAGACTCCTGGGAATACCCTGGAAACTTTCTGATCATCAATCCTAGAAATTGACTCGATGGACATCCCCTAATTCTAGGTAGAACTTTGCTAGCAATTGCGGATGCTTACATAAGCTGTCGAACAGGCAACATGACTATAGCAAGAGGAAGCAATGTGAAGAATTTAGCCTTATATCCTCCAACTCAACCAAGTTTAACAATAATCAAAACCAGAAAGCAACCTATATCATATCTAACTGAAAACATTAGATCACCACTAACCATAGAAGATGCTCTCGAATTTAAGGATCAAACAGAAGACGACATCATTAACACTTACATTAACCAACCAGATGTCGTATCCCATCTAAAATGTCCCATGATTGAGGCAACCCTCGATCACAACATAGAAGAAGATCCCTTAAAAGATATTAACAATCAATCAATACCAAAAACTTCTGTTTATAACAACAAAACCATAGAAATTGAGCCAGAAAAGACTTTGAATATTAACAAAAATCTGACTGCTGACCAAGAGCACAAGCTTCTTCAACTCCTGAGAAAATATAAAGAAGACTTTGCATGGGATTACCCGAACATGAAAGGGATTGATCCCCGATTATGCATGCACCACATATATAGAAAAATATGTTAGGCCCATTCGACAACCTCAACAGAGGTTAAATCCTCATCTTAAAGATATTGTTAAAGCTGAACTACAAAAATTGTTAGATGTAAACTTCATCTACCCCATATCTGACAGCAAATGGGTCTCTTCATTAGTAGTGGTGCTGAAAAAGAATGGAAAGTGGCATATATGTGTTGACTATAGAGAGCTTAATAAAGCAACCCAAAAGGACCATTTTCCCCTTCTGTTCATTGACCAAGTCTTGGACACATTGGCAGGAAAAAAATTCTCTTCTTTCCTAGATGGTGTAGTGTCCTATCTAGGGTGCTAGACTAGGCTATATTTATTATCGACCAGGGTGCGTAGACTTAGAGGCATGCGCCTAAAGTATATAGACATAAAGGATCGTTATCTAAGTCTAATCTTCCTAATGCTGTCATTCGATTCATTAGAAAACTAAAACACACTATGTACTACTATCAACCAAGATTCAATTCATTTAACAAACCAAAACGCTGTGTATCACTGCAAATCAAGATTTTAGTCCCCTTACAGAGACATCATACATAAAACCTCTGTTCAGCGAATACTCAACATTCACTAACAGTCATGCAAGATAAAAATATATGGAAATCATAAGCATAGAGTTCATGACAATGCTCTACAAGATAAAAAGGGATCAAATCCCTTACAGGATATGATTCACGATCCAGGTGATAATCTATTCAAGCGCATTCATAAACATGCATATTATAAACATAAATCAATTTGAATCACTGCGCATATTAATACCCTAACTGTAAATGAAATAAAACAATAGTATACCACGTTACGCAGGGCCCATCCGCGTTCCAGGTATACTGAACTGTGATCCAACGATTACCAAATCAACACAGCGAAATCGTGACTGTAATTCAAGTCTTTGATATTAAAATCGAAACTCTATTTTTGAAACAACAACAATGACAAAAATCATACAACCGGTTCAGAACTATATTTACATATGGTTTTACATCCCTTGAAAACGGATGTACATTCATGAGCAGGCTGTTGCCGCTTTTACCACATCACGATTTTTGAAAATGTTTCTATCCTAACTGATTTAAAAATGAAACAAAACTTAAATCGATTTGGAATGCATGCTGTTGCTGCCTTTGTCACCAACATGCCATAGTTGACCTTCGTTGACCGCGCATGTAGGAGGGTTGATTCTGCTGCGGGATAGGTGTTCGTCCATGCTTGGACATTCCACTTTTCATCCCTACCCTTTGCTCTAGCCTAGCTATCATGCCACATGTCAAATAATAAACCAATTACAGGATGTTGGAACTTCCTGTAGTTATTTTGCCAAAAATTCCTAATTCATTAACATAAAACCCTTAAATCAATTTCAATGCAATTTAATAAATATAAGACTATTAACTAATCAATTTCCAAGGGATCTGAGAGATAAATGATGAAAAGAGGTAGGCAAATGTCATGTTTTGGGAGGGAAAAAGGGGTCATGGAATGGTACCAACATCTCTCCTCGACTTAATGAATTAGCATGTCCTCATGCTAACCCCGAAGTGCTTCCTTTGAACTCTGTCCCTGCCTGTACCTCTATTGCCTTTAGCAATGTTTCCACATTCTTCTTCACATGGGCATCTTTCTGACCATGGAGCTCATGCTTTAATCTTTTGTATTTTTCCTTGAGGGTCTTATTCTGATTGTACCACTTGGTGGACCATTTACAAATATCTGTTTGCTCAGCCTCTAGCTCATTGACTCGCTCCTTTAACTTTTCATTTTTCTTTTGAATCTCTTTACTCTGCGCTCGAAGAATTTCATTTTCTTTCTTGATAACTTTTTCTAGCATATTAGCCTCCATGAGCTCTTCCTTTAATTTTTCAATTTGTTTCTCCAGTTTCTTCTGTTTCTTATTGGGAGGTGGTGACCCTTTTTCTTGTTTGTTATTACTTTCAACCTCTATATCAGCTTTTGGTCCTGGTGGTGAATGACTTTCAACATCTATATCAGCTCCTGGCCCTGGTGGCGAATGGTCACTGCTCTGAATATCCATTTGTATAGGTGCATTGGACTCAAACTAATCTTCTTGCAACTGAGCTTTTGGTGTTCTCCTTGATCTTCTTGAATAAGTGGTAAAAAATTTATCTTGCTCTATCTTCTTAGCATCCTCCTTTCTCATTTGCCTAGTCCTTATGCTGCTCACAGGTGGAGGTACCTTGTTTGCTTTGGATGATGTTGGGATCTCCTCATCGATGTCCTTCATGAATCCTGAGTTTTCTTGCGATTCTTCTTTGTCTTCCTCATCTCTAATTTGGTTGCTAGCTAAGAACTCCTTCCATGTTTTCCCTCTTCTCTACAATTCATGCTTAATAAGAATTTTAACTAAGCCAAAGTGATATAAGCTCTTGTCTTCATTTCCCTTCTACTTCTGGATGGTCTTTGACATCTTGGTTAGGCTCTGCAATAGAAAATATGGTAAAATGATAACACATTGCCTTTTCAAGTGTAGCAACAACTTGATATGGTATAGATAAACAATACTGTAGCGGCCTTCACAGGTTACAAATTTTTGAAGTATGTAGACCATTTCATCCCAAGGATGCACCAACCAACTCCTTGGGATGCCTTTCTTCCAGTTAATCGATGAGACTCGGGACCTAGACATGATTTGGGTCCACGATTTCTCTTTGAATTGCTTGGTCTTAAAATGCTTTTCCCCTTTTGGGCTAATCCCTATTGCCTGGGCGATGGTGTCTTCTGAAACCCTGAATGAGAAGTTGCCTATCAGGGCTTTCTCCCCATTAAATGTGAAAGCGAATTGTTTAGTAACCTCTTCGTTGCTTCCATGGAATTTCTCCAAAAAGGGTAACCACTGTATTTCTCTGAGAATCGAAATGCAGTCTTCATGGTATTGGGAACTATTGAACACGCTTGGCTCGACCCTATTTGTCATCTTGGCAGAGGGTCGTACTCTAACTTGCAAATTTAACAAAGAAATTTTGACTTGTTACCTGATGGCGTCTCTCCCTTATTATCCAATGTGATGTTGGGTCGACTGTCATGTAGCTTGGTGGGATTCGAAATCGAGTGGCGCTCACTACCTTCGGTCCTTACTGTGGAAGCCACGGGATTATACACCAACGTAATCAACCTGAAAAATGAGAGTGAAATGACCAACTTCCTTTACCTCAGAGCGTGTTCATTTTTGGAAACAGGGGAATAATGATGCCGCTTGCCCAAATCCTATCATGGGAGCGTTGGGAGTGTATATACCATACTGAGGTATGATGGAGTCCTCTGAATCACTTAGGTGCGTTGGGTGGTGGAATCATCATTCGGCCGCATGCAATATAATGAATAGGCCTCCTGTTTCTTACCTTTATATATATATTTTTTTTAAACAATCACCACGTGTCCTGTTGGTACTCGGCCAAATGGAGGATGTTGGTATGGCTGTAGGACGTGTAGAACAAGGTTGAAATGAAGGGTTAATGGATTTTAGAAGTAGGAAATAGGTTGAAGTAGGGAAGAATCAAGGAGATAAGGGATGATGAAAATTGTGCCCTTGAAATAGATCATAACAGTCACAGTCATTAAAATTAACATTAAAAATTAATCCAAGAAATTAAATGTTAAGAACAAGGAGCGTATTACACTTTTGTTTGACTGTTGTTGCATTGGCATGCTGAGTAGGGCTAGCTTCCTGACTGTTGTTTAACTTTTCTTTGTTGTTCATAACAGGTCCCCTGAGGTAGATTTGAATGCAACAGGTCCCTCTGAAATACTGAAGATGTTCATGCAGCTCTTTATATGCATACAGGTACTTTGAGATTGGGTTTTTGATGGAGTCTTGGTGCCCAGCAACCTGTGAATCCTTGTAGAAACTTGCTGAAGCTGTGTTGAAGTAACCTTGAAATATCAATCTCTTAACAGGTCCCTTTTATGTGTCTAAACAGGTCCCATTACTACTGGTGCTGATAGCATGGTCTTATGGACAGAACAGGTCCCCCTGCATAATATTTATAACCAGGTCCCTCTGAGATAAAACAATGACAAAACAACTTATTTATTGAAATCTGGAATGTTGGAACAACTGCTTTGGAAATTTACAGTGAGGAGATGAGAAATCTTTAAAAATTTACAATGGAGAGATAAAAGAACAAAATACTGATGCTTCTCTCCCCCACAAAAGTTTTGACTTGTCCTCAAGTCGTTATTCAGCTGAGAAATTAAACAGTGAACAAAAAGAAAGAGAATTCTTACCCGCCAAAGAATTGGTTTTCAAGTAGGAATTCGGGGTTAGAGTGTGCCAGAGGCTGGTTTTCACATCTAACCCATTTATCTATTTATTTTTTCATTTTTTATTTTATATA
>APFE030281424.1:398260-474620 GCA_000404065.3 Pinus taeda | reverse complement strand
AAGTCTAGTCTTGGTGATTCTTGTGACCTGTCAGTAGACTCTGCTGTTTTAATGAGATCAATTATCTTTTGTTTAGCAACAGTGGACTATTCATTCATATGCCTGGTTTCCTTTGTTTCTAGGAGCTTGAGCTCAGTTTTGGGGCATATATCAGCATTGTATAGTATGAAGGAGTCCATATCTGAATGGATGGAGTAGATTGGGAAATTTTGGGGTTTATCCTGGCTGCTGACCACGTATTTCATGAGTGTCTCTTTGTACAGTCTCTTTGGCTGGCCAAAGACTGAAATTGTGGCATATGACATGTCTAGTTGCAAAGATCCTTGGAGTTTGGCACCCCAAGATCTTGAAAGGAGCATACCATATTTAGGTGGAATGTCAGCCACTACTATCATTAGAATTGTTTGGCTGGATATTGGATTAGGGATACACAGAGGTCTTTGGATCAGCGCCCTAAACATCTTACGTGCTGGAATCAAATGAAAATAAGTCTTTATAGGGTCTGGTGATGTCTAGACCAAGCTTTTTCCATCACTGATTTTGGCATTAGGTTATGAGAGGCCCCTGAGTCAAACATGGCATTGTGTAATACTTTGTCATGAATGTTTAGGCTTACATAGAATGGAGGAGTTCCTCCATCCCCTGATTTTCCATTGACTTCTGAGCCAAAAATCAGTTTTGGTTGGTCATCCAGAATGTCGATTGCATCCCTATTTTCTGGTACTTGCAATGATCTATTAATTTGTTGTCTGAAGACCTCCTGTTTGGCTAGTTCAGACAGAGGGATTGCAATTTTCAGTTTGCCAATTTCTGTTTCAAGATTGAAAGGTTTTTCCATCTAAACTTTTACATTATGAGCAGCAAATTTTTCCTTTTCTGCTGAATTTTGGTTGAGCATGTCCTGATCATGCATATTGTCTTGGGATATGTTTGGGTTGGCTCTGTTTTCTAGAGGTTTACTCAAAATTTATGTTGGAAGAAGTGATGTGGGTGTAGGTTTTACTGGGGGCTGTTTATCAGATACATCTTCCACTGTAACCTCTTTGTGGGGTCTTGTATCTGAGGACTCTGCTTGGGCAGCTTTATCACTAGTTTTCTTTAGTAGTTTGGAGTGTGTTTGTTTGGTATTCTCAGGGATATCTATGGTTCTACTCCTTAACTTGTATTGTTTGTGTACTTCATAGACTGTTGTGTCATACCCTTCTCTGAAATCAAATGACTCACCAGATTTTGCTTGGAACTGTTTATAGTCTTGGGCCTATTGATCATCTTGTGTTAAGAATACCTGTTCTTCACTGTCCAGGCCCATTAAATTGATGTGGGGATCTTCTATTTGTTCACTAGTGGTTGAGGCCTCTGCATAATTTTCTTGAAATGGAGGTCTGATGTACTGATCAGGACTAGTTCTCCCAGCATTTGGGTTTTGGTTTTTTCTAAAATTGGGATTCCTAGTTGTGTTGCTTGTTTGTCCTTCCCAAGAGGACTTTCTCTCCATGGTCTCAACTCTATCTCCCAACCTTTCCATACCCTTCATGATTGCATCTAGTTTTTGGTCAAAGGTTGAGGGTTCCTCTTTGAATGTTATTCTTCTCTCATTTTTTGCTCTGGTTCTCTTGGCAATCAGGTTTGCCTCTACACTTACAGCTATATTCTGCATGTCTGCAAGACTTGGAGGTGCTCTTTATCTTAATTGATATGCCATGTCTGGGTCAAATCCATCAGGAAATTTGATCAAGGCCAGATCAGGGGGAGGTCTCAAGTTTTGAGGGATAGCGTTATATACATTGTTGAACCTAGCACAGTAATCTTGAACTGTCTCTTGTGGGCCCCTTTTCAAGTTATCATACTCTGTCAGTATGTGAAGGGGGTCTTTCTTCTTTTCCCACCTGTTTAAAAAAATTAGGTATAAGGCATCAGGATTGACTATAGAGTTTGCAGCCAGAGACCTGAACCAATTCCTTACATCCCCTGTCCGACTTTGCACAAAAATATTCATTCTTACATCTTCATCATCTATCTCATAGTTCTCAAAATAGTCCTGCATCCTCTTGGTGTGTTGTTGGGCAGTATAAGTGCCAGTTCCATCAAAGTAAGTGATTTTGCCTTGATAGTCTTGGGGCATTGCCCCTGGATTTGCAGGCAGGATTAAAGGAGCATATCTAGCCATATTTGCAGGGATGAAAGGGGCAGCAAGAAGGAGTGGAACAACTGGAACAACAGGGATAACAGGAGTGAGGTGTGTTGGGGATGGGGGAGTGGGGAAACTACCTTGGGAGGTGGATGAAGAACTAGGATAAGCAGGGGTAGTGTGAGGGTGAACTGATGTTTTGACAGGAGTAGGAATATAGCTTTGTTGATTTGGCTCAGTATCTGAATCTGAGAGCTTCCCTAACTGCTCTTGTTTCTTTAAGATTTTGGGGATTAAATTGGGGTTTTCAAAGATAGTTGGGGGATTAGGGTCAGGATTGGACCTAGTGTAACGAGATTTCTTCTTTGGAGCCAGCTTCTGAGTTTTCTTTCCCTAGTATCTTATGATAGGATTTTTTAAACAGGAAGCTTATTTCCTTTCACTTGGTATATTGACATGGTCCCTAGTGGAGTCGCCATTGATGTTATCACTCAGGTTGTTCCCTGCTTCCTAAAGGGAATACGGCCGAGGTAACCACTGACCAATCTTTTAGCTACAGGTTCTAGCCTACCTGCAACCAGAGAGGGCTCTCTCTTTATAGTTTAGCTTTGTTGGTGAATGTTTTAGGCTAGCTATGGTATACTGTTTGTTTGAATATGGTGGGTTGGTGAATTCAGATAGAACTGAGATACAGATCATAGGACAGTTTGTTCCATTGGGCAATGGAGTTGAGGTATTTGTGCTACTGAAAGTGGATTTATGAAGACAGAGTATTGCTGCAGAGCAAGTTAGGCATATGTGAAACATTTTACCAGATTTTTTGATGAAATTATGGACTTAGTGAGTGAAAGGCAATTAAGAATCTTTCACTATGCTAAATGAAGAAACATGAAGGTATTGCTTAAGAGCAGCTAAGAATTCTTAAACAGTATTCATTATGACAGGATTAGTTCAGACATTAGCAATTAAGAATTCATATCTATGGCTAATCCAGAAGAAAACATATTTAGAAATAGAGATTGAGTATAGGGTGTTTAAAACAAATCCTAGGCTATTCTTTTTCTCTACTTACTAAGATTATGAAAACATAAGAGTTATGGAATACACAAAAAACACATAGACAGTTAAGAGAGACTTATTGATTCAGTAAATGACACAGGAATTCTGCAACAAAACAGAGCTTTACATATCCATCTTCAGACAGCGTTGGAACCAGAAATCTCCATCAGCAATTTGTATTATCAAAAATGTCTCCAGAATACAATAGAGCTCTTTAGAAAGAATTACACTACAACCGACCCTCAATGCGTTATCTGAGGGGATATATATAAAAAATAGGGTAGAAAATATCTCAGTAGAGAGTTATAGTGAAATAAATTGCACCACCAACTCTCTTACAAAAAGTAAATGAAAACATAAATATAGCATTTAATGCTAAGATAGCTGATATTTTTCTGTCAGACAGATTTGACTTTATGGCTCTGGAAAGTAGGCTGTAGCTGTGCCTTTAACTCTGCGTTAATTGAGCCTGTTGTCTGGGTGCAATGCTGAGTCATTTGTATGGCTGCTTGCTGTACCTGTGTGCTAATCTACTTGTTGACCTGTCTGCTGACCTGTAAACTTTGATTTCTCTCAAAAAAGGCAAAAGCAAAGTGGAATTATCTGGGCAAAATCTCCAGCATTGCTTGCCACCAATCAGCTGGGGGTAGCTGATGCCTCCTCATTTTTACTACTGTTTCATCTGCCTCTGTATGCCTGTAGAAATTTGGAGGTACCTCAAACAGATGATTTATTTCATGTTCGATAAAGAACAGATTTTCTAGCCTGTCATAGAGATATTGCCCGGAGGGAGGCCCTGCTTCTTCTGTGGAGCTGCTGGATGCTGTGATCTGGTTTCCAACATAATTGTTGATCCTTGTCATATACTGATTATATGCCAGCAGCTGTCCTGTGCCAGTCACTAGGCTTGGCAGTCTTTTTTCCTGTAATATAGTCATTTTTGCTCTAAATTCATCTATCTCTGCCTTCATCTCCTCACATTTCTGCTCCAATATTTGAGTAAAATTCCTTAAGGTCAATACCCTTTTGGCTGTCAGGATTGTATCTATTCTGATGCTTATTTGTAGAGCAGCCAGTTCCTCCCTAGTGCGGTTATTGAGGAAATGAATCATTCTGGTGACCTGCTCGGGCATTATTCCCAGGGCTGTCCTGGCTCTCTGTATTTCCACATGAGCTACATCTATCAGCTCAACCTTCTCAAAAATTGCCTGAATGGACCTCCATTGGTCCTGTATAGATTGGCCAATTTTGGCCCAAATAATCTTCTTTATTTCTGCTAGGGTTTTACCTAGCATCAACTCTTTTTCCAGAGTTTTCACTTTGGCCTCCAAGGCCTTTATTTCTCTTTGTTTTTTTTCCACTGTCATCATTGATTTTTCATAACTAGTGTCCAGCTTGGCCATTTTTTCCTTGGCAACATTTATTTCAGTTACCTGAGTTTCAAGCTCTTTAACAACTTTCATCAACTCCTCCATGCCCATGCTGGATTCTGATGTTGTTGTTGCTTCTATTGTTGCTCCTGTTGCTGATGTTGCTATGGTAGGTGCTGGAATAGCAGGAGGGACTGCTGATACTTGTGTTGGAGGGGTAGGTTCAAGATTTGTTGATGTTTGAGGGGGCTGGGAGGCTGATTCCCCTTGCTTGTCCTGCAGTGCTTTTTCTAATTCTGCCTCCATTTGTAATATTCTTTGGTTCATAACCAGAAGCAGCTCCATAGCATCATCTACTTGCTTTTCTTGTGCAAGTTCTATTGTTTCAGGGTGAATGGTAGGAGGCAATTTTTCCTGCCTTCTTAGTGCAGCAATGTCATCCTCCTTCTTCTTTATGAGGGCTCTAACACCCTTTGGGTCCTTTGGGTCATGTCCCAAATCAACAATTATGTCCTCCAGAGTCCTTATTCTATTGTCTTTTGCAGAGGAAGACAATCTTTCAAAATCAAGCTGCCTGTTTGTGTTCTTCTGGGCTTCCTTTAGCTGATGGGCCAGCATTTCCCTGTCAGCAAGTGTTGCATACACCATTTCCCCAGTCTGTTTGTGCAGCTCAATCTAATCCATGGGGTGTACGTCTTTGGAAAAGACCTCCAGGTTTGTTTTGTAGTAATCTGCTGGGGTCTTTGGATGTGGGACTTTAGGCTTCAGGTGGGTGAAGATCATTTTTTCTTCCTTCAGATCATAGGCAGCCATCAGCCTTTGTTTTTTGGCTGGAGTTGTCTTCAGGAATTGCTCATAGAGCTGTATTCTCACCAATTCATTCTGTGCCTTGATCTCTATGAAGCCTTCTTTGAATGTAGCTGGTTTTGTGCCCTGTTGTCTTGAGGAGGACACCTCTATGGTATGCTGTTGGGCCCGTTCTAGCTGAAATGAGCTAATGGCAGTCTGCTGGCTTGTTTGCCTTTCTCTGCTGTAGCTCTCTGCCCGTTCTTCACTTATGTCTCCTTCTTCTGCTTTAGGGTCTATCCTTGGCCTCTTGGCCTCTGGTTGCTGTGATGACCCTGTTGGAGGTGTGACCTCCTCTCTGTCTCTCTTTTTCCCTCTCTCCTCATTGAGAGGAGTCTACAAAACTGGGATTTTAGGTTGTTCAGTTTGTTCTGGAGGGGCCTACTCTGATTGCTGATCCTTTGATGTGCTAGGTTGCCCTGTCTCTACCTCTTTTTTTTCATCCATCTTCTCCTTTCCCTTTGTTGTAGTTGTTGTTGATGGAGCTTGTTGGGTGTCCTGTACAGTTGGAGCAGTAGAAGTGCCTTCTCCTGCTTGGACTGGTTGCTTGAACAAGACCTGTTGACAAGAATCTAAGTCAAGAGTTTTTTCCAAGTCCTTTACAGTCTGCTCCATTACTTCTTCCTGAGTCAATTCCTCTACTATTGATTCAGGTACCCATTCATCTTGATTGGCAAAGTGTTGTATTTGTGGGATTAGGCAATGCTTATAGGCTAGTAGCCTATATTCGACCCTCCTAGAACTGATGAAACCTTTAGGGTCATAAGGGACCCACCAGAAGCTTCTTTTGAGTTTGAGCTGTTGCCCTAGTATTTGATCAGCTTCTTGCCAACCATCTTTCTTGTTCATGACAAATGGGCCTAGGTGGTCCCTGAACTTTAGGTTGGCTTTCATCTTGGCATTGTGAAAGTGTGTCAGATCAGAGTTTATAAGCTGTCTGTAGTATTCCAGGGAAAATAGCCTCATAGGCACATATTTTGGGAGCGTGTAGGGATAAAGCTCACAACCATAAATTCTGATGACTGTGTGATTTTGGTACAAGTACCAATCACCAATTTTGTAACTCCTGGATAGCTACAAGATTTTATGCATATCCTTGGACAATCTAATAGGAGGGGTCCTCTTTAAGAGGAATGTGATTGGATACAAAAATTGATCAATGAATTCACAATATGAGTAGGGGGAATTCTGGACTTGGTGGAAGACTGAAGACCAGAAGATAACAGACCTCCTCTCACCCTGTGAGTCTAGCTTCTTGATTGAGCACTGGAAGCAATCTGTTTGGTAGTACAAGAATAGGTGATAGATGTATGAGGAATATTTGAATATTGCCTCCCTCTTCAGTCTTGTCAATTGATCATGTATCTTATTGGCAATGTATCTGGCATAATTGTACTTCATAGTGGGGGCTTCACAAGGCTATATCCTGAGAGCATGACCAGCACAGTTAGATCAACATTCTTATTTGCAGTGAACCCCAGCACATAGGTTAGCATGTCTACCAGCAGCTTTCCAACCTCATTGAAATCTGCATAAGAAAAAGGAGGTGGCCCAGAAGGATGGCAGTCCACCTTCATGAATTTCCTGGCTATTGCAGCAATGTCTGTGCTAGAGAGTTTGGAGCCCTCATCTAGCAAGCAGTTCATGGAGAAGGGGTATAGCAGTTGGGTCTGCTTGTAGTTCAGCATTTGGTTGATGGAATCTGGTGTTATATAAAAGAGGATGCTCCTAGATGGAGACTTCACAGCCCTGAGTTTCTGGTCATAATTGTCTGCACAGAGGTGGATGACTTCAGGGAAAATGTTCACAGAAGGCAGGAAGTAGGTGGGCAGATTAGATTCCCAGATGCCATACAGGTCACTGTTGTCCAAGTGACTGTTTCTTAGCTGGCAGTATGTTTGCAAGTGACTTCTCTCTGCCACAAAGTCTGTAATGATGGCATCACTGTCCACCAATGGCATAGCTTCCAGTTCTCTGTTAGGTGGATTTATAGGAACTACATCCAGAGCAGCTGGAGTGGCCATTTTTTGGTTTTAGCTGGATGTTTACTATATTTCAAGCTTGATGTGAATGTTGAGGAATGCTTGCTGATCTCTGTTTGTAGTGAGCAGTTTGGCAGTGCAAGGAGGCTGTTACAGGCTTAATGAATCTGTGGGGCACTCTGTTTTGAAGAAGCAGAGTGTGTTGAGCTAATTAGCTGGTTACTTGTAGGGACTTTGTTTTAGCAGGGGTGAGGGGACTGCTAAATTAGTTTTCTAGCTGGTAGCTCGGCTTCTTTAACTGCTTTTTGTGGAAAAATGGTGAATTTTACAGAGGGGCACGGGTTTCTTCAAGATTTTTGTCGCGCAGGGGTTTCAGTGGCTTCTTAAGTAGATTTCAGTGGTGAATTTTAACAATGTTGGAGCTTTTGACAGAGTTTTCATGCAGGAAAGTAGGATAGCAAAGGAGAACAGTGGGTAAAAGAGGATGCCTGCGGCAAATACCTGGTTTTTTATGGCGTGGGAGTCATTTGCACCGGTCAAATTGCAGGAATTGCAGGTACTTGGGTTGATAATGGAGGAGGCAGCAACTTTGGCAGGTGGCTTTTGATTTTTGACCGTTGTACGTTAAATTTCGCATGCAGAGCTCCAGAAATCGTAAAAAACAATGCGAAATAATGGTTAATTCTCGCCTTTTTATGCATTTTTGGCATATTGGCGCCTTTTTGGTGATGATGTCATGCTGATGTCATCATGGGCCCGGGTACGGATGGGTGACGTGGCAACTGACTTGGGTGCCCAGGTGGCAATGACACGGTGGCAGAGTGGATAGGGTGACACGGTGGCAGGGTGCGACGTGGAGGCATGGTGGCGGCAAGGCTGGGTAATGTCACGCTGACGGGGGCGTGACGTCAGCGCGGGGGGGAGGTGGTAAGCGGTCTCCCCGGAAGGGCTTAGGGCGGTAAGCGGTTTGGAGGGGGGGGGGCAGTGAACACCGCGGGCGTCAGACGCGTGGCGGGGGTACGGCGGCAATACCGCCCATCCCCCAGACGCAAAAGGTCGGGCGGGTTGTGTGCAAGATTGACCGCCCACCGTTGGATGGGCGGGGCAAAAGATCGTGCGGCGGGCGGTAAAGCCGATGTGACGTTGTGTTAATACACAGGGGACCCGGCCAATATTTAATTAGATTTAATTAAATCGAGCGCGGTGGGGTAGAAAGTTTAGGTTATGGGTTTTTTTTGTTAGGCGCGCGATTTATTACAATGTTTTTATTTAAAAAAAAAATCCTTTATATTAAAGCGGGTTTTGGGTGGAAAAAAGGGGAAATGGGTTAAATGAGGGCGGGGTTTAGGGTTTTTTGGGTTTTCACCATAGTTCCTTGAAGGAAGGCATGGTTTTTAGGGGCAAAGGGGCTAATACCAACCCCAGATAGGTTGATATTTCACAAAAGAAGGGTTGTATAGCTATAGTGCTAGGGGGAGGGTTTTTTATAAATATTTTTTGGGAAATATTCATAGATTCTAATAGAATTAGGGAAAGGGGGGAGTTAGAGAGCTAAATAGTACATTAGTGGTTAATATGGTGTTTGTGATGTGAATGAAGGGGTAAAGCTAAGTTCTAATAGGTAAAACTTAACTTAGTATTTTGAGGATAAATGAAATGATGAGAAAGAATTTTACACAAAAAAAGTGGCTTCTCTTCATGTTTGAACTTCATGGTTTGACCAAGTAGTTTGTGATGCAATGAAGTGGAACTGGACACCTGAGTAGATCTCAAGGTCCTTGGGGGTGTTAGTAAAATGAAGTTTGGGGGAAAATAGGGAAAATTAGACATGCTTCCAATGCTTGTCCTACACTCTCTGCTTTTGATGCCAATACCCTGAGTGGCATAAGTTTTTGCACTTAATAAGACAATTGGTGATGGCCCTTCATTTCTGCAACCTTGCACTACTTACCCACCCTAGTAATCCTAACATTTTTTCTTCATTTAAAGTGGGTGCACTTGAATTAGCAAACCCTGATTGTCATCTTTTTCTTTTGACTGCCCTCCTATCTAAACCTACCCTTATCTCTTCCAAGGCCCTAGATTAAGCTGTTGGGCGCCTTTGTTTCTCTATCTAGCTAGTCATCTGCCAAGCTTGAGCTGTTTGGTCAGGGAACATTCTCTATTCTGCAGCAAGCAATTTAACCATGGCATGGTCCAATTTAGATTGTTGGGCCATCCATCAAGTGTGATTAGCAGCAATATTTGCAGAACATGATATTGCCAAATAAGCTAGTAGTGGCATTTTGACTGGCCACTTTCCTGGTCTTTAGTTTGGGGTTCATTTTCACTTTTCTCTTGACCACTTGATTTTCTTGCCTTTTGATTATTCTTTTAAGGCATACCCTCTTTTCCTTTTTTAATTTTTATAGCATGTACACAAAATATGGAACCTTTGCAGCCTGCAATAATGAACATATTTAGCCCTTCCACTGTCAATCATGAAAGATGAAACCTATTGGTATAGGAACCTAACACCTTCTTTTATATTATCCATCAAATTGAAGAGATACAATCGATAACAAATATGTTGTCATTTTCTCCTGCCTCAAATATTTGTGAACTCCGACACATCTTGGTCCCTTCTGTGTTGTAATGTTCTCCACTTTATGTATTTATCTTCGTATCTCCCAACAGGGTAATATTGTTCCCTTATGGTGTCTCGAAAATAATCCCAAGTGGGTGCACTTGAAAATAATGAGGATTCCCTCTCATCCTTTTGTTCACAGTTGGATTCCCACTAGTCCTCGACGCATGGGCCAACTTTGAGAAGTGCAAAAGTAATATTTTTTCGATTGGAAAAATCATGAATAGAAAAATATCCTTCCAAAACATTCAACCATTGATCTACGACGTCTATTTCTCTTTGGCCCTAAAATATGGGAACATCGAAGTTAAATTGTACCTTAAAAGGAGTGGCACTTCCAAAGTGGCTACAATATTAAGATGTGTTACCAATGGGGTAGCCTTTGAAGGATCTAATCAAAGTTATCCATCATCACGTTCCTCTATCACTCGAGGGCTTCCTCGAGCAATATTGTGAAAGGATACCCTGCGCCATTGTATTTTTTTCTTCGGCCAAGGCAGGTCATTGGGGTTTAGGTGGTTGGTCCTCTAATGGGTCAACCAGATTGAGCCCTAACTCCTTATACCCTGACCTTGTTGAGGACACACAAAGAAAAATAGAGAAAGAGTAGAACGCTCTGATACCATTGATCTGAAATTAAACATGAACGCAACAAATTACATATATAACCATAAATATAGAAATGCAACAAAAATAGCACTTCATTTCATTAATATCATAATAATAAATATGCTTACAAACAGAATGGGATTCAATCCTTTCTTTCCTTTTCTTGTTTTCCTTCTTGATTTTAGGGCAATCTCTCTTGAAATTCCCATATTTATGACATCCATAACATTGAATATTTGACATATCATTCCTTTTTTTAGGACCAAACTTTCCTTTTCTCCTAGACAGGGCAGCAGATGCTTGAACTTGCTCATTTGATCCCACATCACTTTTGACTTCAACCTTATTTCTTCAATCTTACACAATGACCAAATTTCACTAATTGGGGTGGATTCCTTCTTTCTGTAGATACTTGATACAAAGTTGCCCCATTCATGAGGTAGTGCATTGAGCACAATGGTGGTCATTTTTTTGTAGTACAATATTTCCCCTAACTCTTGTAGTTGGTCTCTTATTTGTGACACACTCATAAGATATGAGGCTATCCATTCTTCCTTTGATAAATTCATTTTGTATAAATCAGATCTTCAAGATATAACTTCTCCTGTAGTGTTTACAAAGAACAATTCTACCAACTTATCATATATTTCTTTTGATTTCTCCAATTTTACCACATATGGGATGAGGGAATCCATAATTGATTCAATAAGGATTATTTGAGCCCTTATTTACCCTTTCATATATTTTGATAGAGCTTGATCTTATTATTGTGGTGGTTTGATGACTGAACCCTTAAAATTGTCCAATAACTTCATTCTCTATGAGAATCAAATCTATCCTCTTCTTCCATGCAAGGAAATTTGATGACTCGACCAGTTTTTCTCTCTCCTTGCAAAATGAAGTTATTTTGAGAGTAGATTCAGACATATACATAAATATATTTAATTTTCAAGTGAATATGCTCCTTTGATGATGATATCTTGACCTTAAATACTTCTTGATTTTGATGATGATGATTGCTTTGTTGAACATGACAATACTTCTTCTTTCTAGAGATGTTTTTCTTTAAATAGGTTAGATATGTGATCCTTGCTTCAACAAGAGGGAGATCACCCTAATTCCTTTCATAATGATGGAAATTTTCCAAATGTGTAGTGCTTATTTCTTTGTTTGCAGGCGGGGTCCTTCTTGAAAGTAGATTCTTTGTGGTCCTCTTATTGTTGTTGCTTATAGATGGTATGATCCTTGTGATGAGATGTGTAGTCTCTCTTTATGATCCTTATTTTTCTCCACCCTTTTGTGTCCCTTCTTGATGGTTCGATGTACTCTTTGAGGATTTTACCTTTATTGATATTCCTTTTCATGGTCCTTACAAGTTTCCTTTCCTTGTCTTGTCACTTTAGCTCTAACACCATGTTGAAAAATCTAAGGCAGCTAGATTAGGTTATTTCTCTTACTTTGATAACTTCTTGTTATATGGTTTTAAACTTAACTTGATTAGCTTATTATTTCACTTATTATTATCATGTTCTTATCATCAAACAACTACCAAACCATAAAGAATAATGAGGCAAGAGGACCAAGGATATAGGTTATCATCTAGGGCCAAAACTATCTTCTTGAGAGGAAAACCCACAATAACTTTTCTATTCTTATAGAAATTCAAATAAAAAATTATAAGACCTATGACCCTTGAATAAAACTCCTCTAAGACCAATTCAAACTTTCCCTCTTCTCGCCAAGTCAAACCAAGTCAACCTTGCTTTGACGCTACTGCAATTTCTTCTTCAACCTCAACTTCAAACCTGCAACCTTGGACTACAATTTCAACCTACAGTTTTTGACTTCTGTAGTAGAAACCCTAGGTAGCACATGTGAGAGAATTATGGTGATTTTTTCCTCCTATCCCCTTCTCTTGAGTCGACTTATTCTCCTTATCAATTTAGCTTTCAAGGGATACCTATTTTGATCCAAAACTCAAATCTCTCTAATAACTAAAATCTAAACTTGCTTCACCTTAATGTACCCTAGTTCTCCTTCACACATGTGATAATTATGGCCCAAAATAGTTTCCAAAAATAAAATTCTTATTCGTTAGAATCTTATTCTTCTTTGTTGGTTTAGGGCCCCTTCTCTTCACTTGATTGAACTTATTGTGAGCTTCTTGGATTATTTCTAAATGTGGTCGAATTCCCTCTTATATATAGGCTTCTTGAGAACCTCATTAGGCCTAAATGTCACCTCTAGGAGATTGACTTCACTAATTGATAAGCCTACATGTTTCTTACAAGTTGAAAAGGCCTTAGAGGTTCTTTGAATCTAATTTTTACTTCAATAAATTTTTCTTTACAATATGTAACATGTCCAAAAGGGCCTTCCATACATGACAATGAATCTTATGATTTGTTGACTCAAAGACAAGCCCTAGAAGCACTCAATGGGTGATGGACCTATAAATTAAATAACCTTGAGCATGAAACCCATGCCTGAAGATAAAATCAACATTGAAAGGAATGAAAAACCCTAGCAGAGCTCTGAAGGTCGGCGAAAATGGAGGTTCTGAGGTGGTGCTGCACTGCACCTAAGGGTCTAGGTTAGCCTCCATGGCTCGCCTAACTCCGTCCTGAATGCCTCCTACCCGCGGGATCCCTGGCATTCCATTATTATGGTCATCTAGCATTCCAAATAGACCATAACCTCCAATGACCTACTCCTTGTCGGTTAGTCATGGACCTCGATACCGTTGATTATTCTGAGGACTCTAATCCCCACAAGGATATTTGGACTCTGCATTGTGCCATCTCGGATTCCAGTTCTTTTGGCTCATCCCTGTGTCCTCTGTCTACCCCAAACACTGCACTAGACTGATCTAGGCCATCTATGACCCACCCACCAGCCTCTATCAATCTTGAAGATGCCTCCGACTTGGACTACCCTCTGCTTTCCCCAGCTACCTTGAACCTCCTCAGCACCTACCTGCTACCATCCCGTACTTTCGAATCATCTCTACCTCGCCTACCTCATATCTCCACCCTACCAAGCAACCATACTTTCTCTAGCATCCCTCCACCTGGGTCTGCTACCCACCCATTCCCTACATAAGCCAAAAGCGCCCTTAATCCTATCGGCCTTACTCCAAGCACACCCATCTGCTTTAGCATGCCAGTCCCAAACCCTAAATCTACTCCTTCTACCCCGCAGACGGTTAGCCAGGGCATCGAGGGACTCCTATGGGATTACCTGACAGCTTGCAAGTCCGACAAAGTTAAGAAAGGGAGGTGTCTAAAGGTCATTGATACGAATATCAACCTATCCTTAGGGGAAGACCACTCGATGGGGGAAGTAGCTGATACAGCCAAGAAGGTCTTGGTGGGCTGAGTTCGGGGGAGGAATTACACTGTGGAGAGACTACGTCTCTGGACCTTAGGTGCTCACGTGAGGGTGGTTCACCCTTAGAATTCACAAGGAAGAGTATACAGACTAGATACTCTCAAGGATTTGGCACATTGAACTAGCCTGAGTATTGCTTAAAAGATAGGATCCTTTATTTGATCCTGAGAGAGAACAGCTAGGATCTAGGCCGCTCTAGGTTCATTTACCAGGGCTACCTATGCAATGTTGGTCTTCAGTTGTCTTCAAGCGCATCGTCAATGCGTTGGGCGCCTATTTGGAACATGACTAGTCCTATGATGATCAGGAGTTTCCTCCACCTCTTCCTATGACAAATATTTCTGTGACAATTGACATCCATGAAGAGGACACCCACATTGAGATGTACAGATTTCTCCCCAAGACATAGACAATAACGAAAATAATTGGAAAAAATCTTCTATGATCTGTGCCACTCCTCGTTTGCAAGGCTCAGAGTCTCTGAACGTATATATATGTTTAGTGATTTGTAATTCTGAAACGGCTAAGTCTAAACTTTTATATATAGATGGATGTGTAATGCTCAAATGACATAAATTTTAATCTGAATCGGCTATTGCTATCATTGCTAGGCTTTCTATCAAAAGGTGAAGTGACTCTGTCACAGAGGTCCACCTTATACAGTGCGTAGTTTTTTTTTTCCTTCATTGTCTAACTCTCTTAGACGAGTCTAATAACATCCATTTAGTCTAGTTGACTCTACTACAAGGACCCTAATCTTAATTGTATGGACCCTAATTTTATGGATTCAAGAGAATTGAATCTGTCTCTCGTGATAGAGGGCCAATGACTTCGCACATGACTGCCTCTCATGATAGAGGGCCACTGACTAGGTACATGATTTCAATTTTTTGTTTCCTCCATCATTTAACTCTCTTAGACTAGTTTAATAACAGCCATTTAGTCTAGTCGACTCTAACACAAGGACCCTGATCCTAATTGTATGGACCCTAATTTTATGGATCCAAGAGAATTGAATTTGTCTCTCGTGGTATAAAGCCAATGACTTGGCACATGACTTCAACCAACTAGAGTACCCATGAGGCTATATAATGCTTAGTTTAATGAGGCAACATTTTACAAAAGGTAAAACAATTAAGTGGCGATATGCTTTATGAATTCTTTTCCCAATATATATTCGATATATAGGGTGTTGTTTAATAAGGTAATTTTTTTGTTTTTCTTTTCTTTTTTCTTTTTTTCTATAATTTTTGTCAATTTAATTGGAATTTGATTAAAATTAGGAAATTTGTATCTTAAAGTTGTTGTGTCTATACATTTAGAATGTCTTAGGTATTTTTAGGTTATTAAATCCATTTTTGCATTTGAAAATTCAATTTAAATGATAAAATATTGTTGTCTTACAAAGAATTGACTCATTTGATTATGATAAAAAGACAAAAAATAAGTTGTCCCATTAGAAAATACTTAATATGTAACACAACATCTCTTATTTTTGTATAAGTTTTTTATGATATCTCTTATGCCAACTCCTAAGGGTCAAGGTGCCTAGCTAGTGACATTCAACATGTTGGTAAGGTAAGTTTTATAAGAAGTTGTGATTTAAGTGCATGAGGTGGCATGTGGTGGAGCTTGTAGTGGTGATAGAAGTATTGTATATATCTTAAATACATTTACTATTTAATGTAGAGTTGGTATGATGTTTCCTGACATTGTTATTAAAGAGAGGTGCCACAAATGAAACAAGGAAGCGATCTAGAGGTTTCCCTGAACTATCGAGCTAGAAAAATGTTTTCTCTTATAGAAGATTGATATACGTCACCATTTATGGTTTCTTAATGGTCAAGTTGATCAAAGATTAGTGTAATTAGTGAATATAGTAAGATTAATCCAAAAAATTGTGAATATAGTAAGATTGATCCATTTTTAAGGCTATCTTAAAAATGATAGTGATACAAGTACTTTTTGGATCATGAATTTCCAATATGTTTTTCTAGGGCTTTCCCATGTGTTTTTAGAGGCTCTAATGTCCATTGAATAGGCACTTAAATTTTTATTTAAACTATGTTTTTAACAAGTTAAATAAGACCTAAAAATCAAGGAAAATTTTAGGGGCAAAATTTTGCAAATTGCCTATTTTTTGGACATTTCTTGAAATAAATACCCACCCATTTAGTTGGAAATTCGTCTATGTTTTACACATATATGATACAATGGAAGATATTCCCCAAAAATTTCCTAATTTTAATAGTAAAATACATTTTTTCAATGAATATTTACCTACATTCTATATGTATGAATTTTCAAACTAGAATAGTTGCCTATAGTATTATAAATAGGCATAAAATTTAAATCCTTAAAACATACCCTATTAAAAATGAATCAATAACTGAATAAATAAGGCTCCCATTTCTTATGGATACCTCAACTTTTCTAAACTCAATGTGCATTCTTAATGCTCTATTTAGGTTTTCCTTAGCTTGTTGGAAAGATGATTTATAGCATAAATTTGATGCCCAACCATTAGGTATTCAAACGTCAAAAACACTTAGGAATCCCCCAAAAAATACATTGAAAGTTAGACTTGAAAAAAGTTAGTTTCAGGACTATGTTTGAGATGGCCCAAAGATGAGTCTCGTTTGATGTTTTGAGATAATATATATAGGGCTAGTACTTATATTTATGGGTTGATGCTAAGTTCTAACAGTGTTGGTTGAACTTGTAGTATTAAGAGGAACACTATATTTCTTTATTGTTGTGGAATGCCTCTACCATTTATTAAAGAGTCTACGTGATGCTTTGTAAAATTGTTATTGAAGAGACACTAAATGAATAAAACAATCTTAAAATTTAGAATAAAAAGTCTTTGTAAAATTTATGTTATATTTTGTGTTTTTGTTATTGAAAAGGTACCAAGTGATTCAAGCAATCTTGAAAAAAGTTTTGGAATCAAAGAATTGTCATCTTGCAAAAGAGCATCAAACAAGTTTCATTACAAATAAAATAATAGTCTCCCTTTAACATCCCTTCAGAACTAGTAATATACACTTTGCATATAATTATACATAGGAAAAAATAAAATAATCATCAATAAGGAATATGATTATCGATGTCTATTATTTGTTAATTCGAAATTATTGTGGTCATACAATCTACATTTGGGTTTTACCCAATGAAAATATTAAGCCATCATGGCAATGTTGTTGCATGTACGCTAATGAAATAATAATACAATGTTGTTGGTATACAACTCGAACAACTTACATACTAAGTAGGTTGAGTGGAACTATCCACATTGGGACTATCCACATTGATTGAATGAATGACTTATAACTATTATTCTTAATTTCATAATAAAAATTTTGCAATTAAATATCACTCTTAACTTCTAAATTAAATACTCCTAAAAACTTTAGGGAAAATTATGATGTATAAGAGTAACCACATGCAATGCAACACCATTTTTTTAATTCTTGTTTTTTTATGAAGACAATGAATTCTTTTTATTTTATTAAAATAAGAAAAACATAAAGTGGTTTACTAATCATCAATTGAATTATTCAAGAACCTCTCATAATAATATACTCATCAATAAGGAATATGATTACCAACATCTATCAATGTCAATTTAATATTACTAAGGTCACACTAACCACTTTTTACCAAATGAAAATCTTAGGCCATCATACATGTTGTTGCTAGTGGAATAATGATACTAATGGTGTTGGTATACAACTCGAAAAATAATACCATATGAAATTCTTATAAAGGTGTAGTGTTCAAAAGGTTAACTTCAGATTACGTAGATTGAGTGGGAGTCTACATGTTATTTGAACTAAATGTAACAACCCCAGGTTAAAATTTCATGTAATAAACTAAATAAAGGCAAAATAAGACCAAGCTCATGGGACACGTATTCCAAGCTAAATGTTGGGCAAAACATCATAGTGGATGTTCATGTGGTTTATTATGGCTAAGAAAATTGGCAAAGGTTCTGAAAATGCAAAGAGACAATTATTTGCATTTATTTATGAAAATAATGGAAAATAGGATAAAAGGAAGATGAAAGGTCACATATTGCATGTGAGGAGGAAATTGAAAGAAAAATAGAGGAAATTGAAGAAAATAGAGGCCTCAATGATTAAAAAAATAAATTGAGGCTCTATTTGTAACTTTTTTTAGTTGATCCTTTTGTCATTTTTGGGTTGGAGCTCTCTCTCTATTCTCTCTCACACACACTTTTGCACACATAGATCATTCTTGGAGCACTCTAGCATTTTAGAAAGTAAGGCAAGGGAAGGATAAAAAATCAAAGTAAAGTAAGGATCAAGCAAGGAAAATCTAGATCAAGCGGCTACAACGGGATTACTTGCAGGTATCAAGTTTCATATATGATTCCCTTGCTAGTTTTGGCATGCATGGTACATGCATGTGAGTAGTTGGCTCTATTGCTTTCATTGGCATGAGATTTTTCAGGTGTGGAAGTGGTTTTAGCTTTGCCTTTCCATTTCCAAATAACCATGGTGTGATGCGGTTCTTTCATTTGGTTGAGCTTTGGATTTCTAGATGGTTTCAGAACCCGATGAGGTGGTCTCAAGTAAATTCCTAAGGGCCTAGGAATCCCTTGACCAGTAATGGCAGGATTGTGATAAAGCCTAAGGGTGGAGACGAGAAAATTCCCCATGGTATTGGTGAAGAAATATGGAGGCATCGAAGCTTGTTTAGGGCCTAGTGAATCCTTGACTAGTTTTGGCACGATTGTAGTAAATCTTGGTAGTGTATGTTTCTATTTGGGCCTACAAATCCCTTGACTAGTCATGGTGGGATTATGGTAAAGCCTGGTTTTGTAGGTGCCTGTTTCGGGCCTAGGAGTCTCTTGACAGGTTTTGATAGGATTGTAGTAAATCTTGGGGAAGTCTGGTTTTTTTTTTGTAAATCCCACATTCATGATTGGAATAGGCATGGAGGTGATTGGCTAAAAGAAAGATTTGGTTCAGCCCAATATATGGTGGGGTGCTACGTGGAAGTCCCTGACTTGGTTGGTTTTTGTATATGTTAATAAGATCTCTTTTCCTATTGTATTTTATGTGTAAATGTACTTGTTATGATGTGGCTTTGATGGTTATTCTATCATTGTTATTATTTTGGTTATATGTTGGTTATAAGCATGGGTTTATGGAAAATTATATTGATAACTCTTATCATGTTTTGTTTGGTAAATGATTGGTTTGAATGCATGAACTAATAGATGTTATTGAATCTATTATGAGAGGGAATAAGACCTTCTTGATGATGTTTAGATAATTATGAGACCCTTATGACCAAATATCCATTTATAACCTGTAGATTACATGTTCACAATGTGTTTGACAAAATGGTTTCATGGTTAGACCTGGTTAGCTCAAGTTCTTGAATAATTTTTACACTAATGGATTTTTTCCTAGTGTCATTCATCGTTCTAGAAGGTTATATCAAGTTATGGGTTGAGGTCTAAATATTAGCCCTGAAAAAGTGGCTCAGATTCTGGGGTCACATGCTCAAAACTCGAAAATATAGACTGCATTTGTTGGAAAAAGTCATTGAAAAAAAGAGCCCTCTTTAGGTATAAGAAAAAGATATCTGTAACAAACTCAGTTGGTTCATCTTGCTTCCTACAAGGCATGTTGTTCTTGGGTTTGTAAACGCCATCTCAGGAATGAAATTGACTATACTCATACGTGGCCCCCCCAATTGTTGTGATTGTCTGCTTGGTTGGTTGGGTGACAATTAAGTAGAACCTTACTTTGGGTCACCGACTTTTTTTATTCCTCGACTCCGCCAATATGGGGTATGCATTTTTATACTTGTCATCTTTCATTTTTCTGCAAGCAACTAGGAGTCCATATCACTAAAAATTAAATCTAACTCAAGGTTTGGGAACCTTGCATAATTGTTTAGATCCTATGGGTCATGTAACTCCTGAGGAAGGTCAGTAAGCTTTCATTTTTTCGACTCCATTTCCTTAATTTGGTCTAGGAGCTTGAGTCATGTCATAGTATCCCTTAGCTCACTTTTACCTTCGTAGTTCAAAAAAATTGGGTAGATAAGGGAGGGTGGTTACAAATTGGTATCAGAGCATGGTTCAATGCTTGGACTGGATGCACCGAATTTCATGTTTGTTGGTCACTTTAATTGCTTACTAATTCAAACAACTAAGTGCTACATGAATTGTCAACCCAGGGAAGTTTGTTTATTTCAAAGGCGACCACACACTTTATATGCTCAATCTCAAAAGCAATAAAAAGTTGTAGTAATAAGTATACCAACCACACCTTGCCTTAAACAAACTTAAGCTCTACTCTAAGTTACATCAGGAAAAATTTCTCTATTGCATATAATTATCAAAGAATCCTTGATTACAGTAAAAAGAACAAAGTAGGAAAAGAAATCAATTTGCAGAGCAAAAGACTAGTTATGTTATAACAGAGAACAGGACCCTATTCCCCAAGTAGGAATCTTCAGCACTTGTTTCTAATTAATATGTTTCAAAAAATCACTCTGTAAACTTGATTACTAATTAAAATACTCATTGATTAGATATGAATGAATTTATGAAAGCAATGCAATAATCAATTGAAAAACAGAGTTTCAGCAATAAGTAGAGAGTTCCAATAATGCATAAGCAAATTCAATAAACAAAAATTAACAAGGTATGAATGGAAAATAACAATTAACACACTACAGGAATTTAATGGGTGAATCTTGTGATGAAGGTGGGCCCTTTCCTTCTCACAAGATTCCCCAAAAAAAGGAACTAAAAAAGAATGCTCAGAACAATATTTTATTCATCCGTCAATGTATCATATTACAAAATATTCAAGTCCCTTTACTTTCAGCTAGACCTTCCTGCAGTTTGTCTGTAGTCCCTCTAATGTTTATGTCTCCTCTTTTTAAAGAGGAGACATCTATTACAATTGATTACATTATAAATCCTATCTTTAACCCGATATGCAAAAATAGGATAATAGATTCTTCCATTAACAGAATGTTTTTATAATGGTTAGGACAATGCCGACTTTGGGATGTAGTTGTTACGGCCAGTGTAATAGCTCCTTCGGTGATCTCCTCTTGTTGCTACCGAATCCAAAATGAAAATCATAGCTATTTTAGTAATGGGATTTACGCGCAATTCTAACTATTTCAGCAACGTAGACTGCAATGATAAAACTATTTCAGCAACTATCCAATCAATGATTAACTATGAAGGTAATGTAAGATTATATGTAAAATAAATTAAACATATAGTTATGAGAAGAAATATTATATACCTTCGGAAAAATGGATTAAATTAATAACATGGACTTTAAATATGGATTGAAAAAGGGTGAAGTGATAGCAAAATATGTGATCAAAAAGGTACAATGTAGGGTCCTAACATCCCCCCCAACTGAAAGGGTTGCATGTCCTCATGCAACTTCACTCTGAATCTGAGTCTGGGTACTGGGCCTCGGAGTGCAAATTACTTAGGCAGTAACTATGGAAGGTATTGTCAGCTAGATCTCTGAAGCCATGCACATTTTATAACTTCCGCCATGTTGTTGCTTCTTCCTTTTTGGTCAACCTATAATGAGCCTTATACTCTTGTGCTAGCATCCATAGAAGAGGAAAATGAAAATGATGTCCTATCCATTTTTCAGCACATTGTTGAACACATTTGATATAGTTAGATACCCTTGAAATTACTGCTTCAGCATTAGGAGGGCTGAAGGGGTGATACTCCTATATTTCCTTAGAAGACTGTTGCTAGAATAAGTTATTTGCTTTTAAGGAAAGAGCTCCCTTGGTTTTAACAAAATCTTGGCAGTCTTGTAACACTACTACTTGTAGTTTCCTGATGTGTTCACCCATTCCTAGTTCTTTCAAAAATTGACCATATTCAGCAACAAAAATGGCAAAATTTTGTGGCTCATATTGAATCCATAGGAAACGGTTGTCTTCATTATGCCTTTCTTAAAGAAAGGTAGTCTACCTTGTGATCTAATTAGCAAGGAAGGAGACAAACACTCTAATCTAAACATCACCAACTAGAGGGTTAAGATTGAGCTTCCTATCCTCAGGGATAGCTTCATTGTGGAGATACAATTCACACAATAAATGTCGATCACTAGTAGATGCTTCTGTGAAAGTTTTCACAAACTGTTCATGTCTAGATACTTCATGAGCTCTCCCATCTTTGATTTCCTTTATTTGAAAGAACAATAAACGTTCAGTAAGAAAAAGAAAGTAGTTGGAAGATGGTTTCCTGGTAGCTAATAATCTCTTAACCAAATCAAACATAAGGAGAAGTCTAGTTTTTAGTTGTTTATTCTCCTTCTTATGGGCACAAGAATGTTGGAATACCTGCTCCAAAGCTTCCCAATTTGAATATATATGATTTTTCCAGAGTGATTTATTCTCCTGCAAGATCCTATCTTGTGACATAACATATTATTTCTTCCATTTATCAATTTGCGCTTAAGTACTACTAGTATAAGTAAAAACAGTTTTTGTAGGCCAAGGTTTAGTTTGAGTAAAAACAATTTTTGTAGGCTGAGGTTCAGTTTGAGTAAAAACAATTTTTGTAGGCCGAGGTACAGGACTTTTAGTTTTAACAGTCACAATAGGCCGAGATATTTGTGATTTGACCTCTTTTTCAAAAACATTTGAAGGTCGTGTTGATTCTTGTGTAACAGTTGGATGTTCCTCTTTAATTGCAGAAGAAGTGGATGTAGGGGAGGCTCCAAGCAGTGGAATTTCAACTATTTTATAACCGGCTTGATGATAAATGTTACCGCATTGGCTACACATATATTTCTTATACCAGTATTTCTCTGTACTTTTCTCGGCGGTGGATGCTTCATGGGCTAAAGTGTACAAATTAAGCTCTATGTCGTAGGCTTCCCTTTCCGTTACTAATTCCTGCTTATAAGCTTCGAGTTCTAATTTTCGAAACTCACTTTCATGTAGAAAGGAAGTGAGGATGACTAGGCTTTGTGTAACAGTCACAGTCTCAGTAGTTGGTTCTTGTGTGGTAGCCACTGAATGAGTAGCTGGTTGTTCTGCAATAGCTACGTGGTGTGAAACATCCTGAGCATCCAGATTTTGCATATCAGCAGGTGGTTCTTGTGTGGTAGCTGCTGAATGAGTAGCTGGTTCTTATGTAACAGCTACATCTTGTGCAACATCCTGGTCATCTGTGTTCTGTATATTAGCAGGTGGTTCTTGTGTGGCAACTACTGAATGAGTAGTTGGTTCTTGTGTGACAGCTACTTGATGTGCAACATCTTGGTCATCTATGTATTGTATATCAGCAGGTGGTTCTTGTGTGGTAGCTATTGAATGAGTCTTTGGTTCTTGTGTGGCAGCTACTTGATGTGCAACATCTTGGGCATCTGGATTTTGTGGATCAACAACTGGTTCTTGTGTAGCAGCCGTTGAATGAGTAGCTGGTTCTTGTGTAGTAGTTGTTGAATGAGTAGCTGGTTCTTGTGTAGCAGCTGCTGAATGAGTAGTTGGTTCTTGTGTGACAGCTACTTGTTTTGAAAGAAATGATGTCATAAAATCTTGGGCATCTGGTTCTTGTGTTTCAATGCCCGAGGGTGAGATAGGTAAAGATTCATGGACTTGGGACTATGGTGGGGTATGGGGATTTAGACCAATAGGTGAGGAATTTAGCATCGTAGCAACAGTTGTCGCTTCAATTTACGCCCTCATTCATCTTCAAGGTAAAAAGGCAAGGAAAGAAGTAATTTTCCTTTTATGATTGGGTTTCTTCTGAGGAGGAGGGCTATCAGAGATGATGGCTTCTTTGGTTGAGGCCCTCATTCGTCCTTTTGGGAAAACAATCTTAATTTGCCTTTTTCTCTTTATCATAGCAATGGGAAGGTTATCTTCAAAATCATCACTAGGAATATGAACGGTAGGATTAGATGATTTTGCTAAATTATGGGATGGAGTTGATGTGGTGGGAGGATCAATTGGATTGGCTGATTCTACTGGTGGAATTTTTGGGGGATCAAGAATGCTCCCTGGTTGCTGTTCGGAGGGATTTTCAAGGATTTATTGAGGATTCACAACAGCTTATTGAGGGATTTTAAGAGCTTCTTGAGGATTCTCAGCAGCTTGCTGAGGGATTTTAGGAGCTTCTTGAGGGATTTCAGCAACTTCTTAAGGAATTTCAGCTACTTGCTGAAGGTTTAGGGGTGGGTTATTGAGAGGGGGATTTTTTCGAGCAAACCCCTCTAAATTAGTAGCTAGACAAGACGGTGATGGGTGAGGGAAAGGAATGGGAATTTTACCTGTCTACAGTAATGTGACATATTCTTTAGACACCCAAGTAAATAATACAAAATATTCAACAGTCAACCATGTCTCAAATGATTTAACAAGAAAAAATCATGCTGATAGACTACTTGGTAGTGACCTTCACAAGTGTGATAATGTTTGACAAATTCAACAACCGTCAGTCATGGAGGCAGTAATGAGTGAAGTCGGACACCCCGGCCTTTGGGCTTGACCTACTCTCCTAGTAGGTATAAGTCCTGTTGTGCATTCAGAACGATATGGTTGTGACTAAACCATTGAGTGCCAGTAAACCGGTAAACCTGAGACCTATGCTATGTCATGCTCTGAGACCGGAATTCGAACTCCCTCGACAGTAGAATAGCCTTCCCATAGATTATGTACAAATTCAAGGACTTGTTGTGGATCGAATCCCTAAAGCCTCTGAAAATATTCTGCCCAGCTTGCCCACTGAAAAATTTGATATACCTATGGATGTAATTCAAGTAGAGCTATCGAGTTGGGCTCATGTCAAATAGCAGGTCCTCCCATAGTTAACCAGCTTTGGTAAAATGCACAGTCAAAAACCGCGTTACAACACTTTGGATAGAGTAAATTTTGCAACTGAGAACATGGAGTAACAGCACAGATGTGGGGTGATAAGATGTGATAGTGGGTAAAAAAATGATGGTAATTGGCTTACTGTGAAATGATGGCGTATAATCATGCTATTCCCCCCAACTACAGCTAAAATAATGACTTTAAATATATGGGGATCATGGTAATAATGACATAATCTGTTCATTTAACCATAGTTTAATAGTATTTACCTATAATATTTACATGCCTCATGTTTACCTTTGATCCATATTTCGACAAATATAGTGCTCGTTGATAATAGATCATCAATAGTCATGGAAGAAGCTTTTGAAACATGAGGGTGATTACACTAAAGGTCTGTATAGTCATAGGAGAAGGTAGTGAAAGGACACAATTAGCATAAAAATAATGGAAAAAGTGATTTTCACGACAGAAGTTACTGTCTGGTAATGCCTTTTGAAAAGAAATGTTGTTTCAGCAACAAGAGAATGGGTAAAGGGGTAGTCTTTCAGCAACAGGAAAATGGGTAAAGGATGGTGTTTCAGCAACAGGAAAATGGGTGAAGGGTGGTGTTACGGCAATGAGAAAGATAGGGAAAAATGTTTCTGAAGAATACTGTTAACGGGAAAAATAGTGAAAATGTTATTGAAGAGTATTACTTCATTGATGAGAAAAATAGGAAAAATGTTGCTGAAAAATGATGGGAAACATGGGGAAGAGAAAAGAGGGGAAATGATGGAAATGTTACTGGGAGATGGGGAAATGAACTATGGATGGATTAAAATGAAATGACAATGCTTCACAAGATGAAGCTTGGATCTACTTGTAGTAAGATTGTCCTTTTCAATCAGCCTTTCCTTAAATCTGGAATCTACAAAATAATAAATTGCAACATGCCAACCCTTGACAAGGATGATTAGTTAAGAAATCTAATCTAATGCTAAAAATACAATGTAGAAATTAGATGCAATGAGGGGCAGCAAGCTCCTCCAAAAGGAGATAATCTGAATCTGCCATACAAGTGGCCTTAAAATCCTCTTTGGAAATGGGTCAGTGGTATAGACAGAGATGATACCCATTTACTAATAACGGTGTTCTAGAATCATCAATTGTTAGGAGCCTTACTGTTCCACTGGGAAAAATAGTATCTATTTCATAAGGTCCCAACCATCTTGTATGTAATTTCCCTTGAAAATTTTCAAACCGAGAATCATACAATAAAGGCCAATTACCTCTTTGGAACTACTTATGCTTGATGGTTTTATCATGCCACCTGATTCTCTGTTGTCGGATCATAGTTGTTTGATGGATGGCATCTAATCTCTTTTCATCCAATTATTGAAGCTGCTGCAACCTGGTTGTCTGTGCATCAGTCAAATCAAAGTTAACAACTAAAGAAATTCCTAATGTTCTAATTTCAAATTCCATAGGAAAAACAACACTTTTACCATAAACCAATTCATAGGGAGAAAATCCTGTAGTATTTCTCCAGGTAGTTATGTAAGCCCAAAGTGCTTCAGGGAGCTTTTGAGACCAATCCTTCCTATTTTTCTTCATTTTTTTTGTTAGAATGGCTTCTATAACTTTGTTTGTACTTTCCACCTAGCCATTGGCTTGGGGGTGGTATGGTGTAGCCATTCTATGATGAATATGATATTTTTGAAGGGTGGTTTTAAGACCATGAGAATTGAAAGGAGGTCCTCCATCTATAAATAGCTCTCTAGGCACTCAAAATCTAACAAAGATTTCTTCAAATAGAAAGCCTAAAACAGATTCTTCATTAGCTCTAATGAGTGCCTTACCCTCCACCCATTTAGTCATATAATCTGTACAAACCAATATGTAAACTCTTTGATTGGATGGAGGATTAATGGACCCTACAAAGTCTAGAGCCCATCTTTCAAAGGGTTCAAGTATTACCTGGGGATTCAATGGCATTTCATCTCTATGATTAGGTTGACCCATTCTTTGACAGTTATCGCAAGCCCGAACATATTTCTTTACATCCTTGAAGAGTGAGGGCCAATAATAACCCATCCTGAGAATTTTATGTGCCATTCTCATATCAGCAAAATGCCCTCCACAAGGGCAATCATGACAAGCCTTCAGTATATCATAAACCTCATCTTCTCTAATGCATCTTCAGATTTCATGATCAAGTCTTGTATAGAAAGGCACCCACTTTTCCAGCTATATCGAGCACTTTGTTGAATGATATTTCTTTTCTCTTGATGTGATAGGTGTGATGGTAACTTCCCTACAACCAGATAATAGGCAATGTCTGCATACCAAGATGAGTGAGCAGATACTACAAATAAATATTCATTAGGAAAGAAATCATTTACTAGAGTATTATCATCATCTTTAAATCGAGAAAGGAAATCACCAACTATATTTTCTTTACCTGGTCGATCTACAATTGTAATATCAAATTCTTGTAAACAATAACCACCTGGTGACTCTAGCATTTGTGACAGATTTTTTCATTAAATACTTAATAGCCGAGTGGTCGGTGTGGACAAAAGTAGAGTAACCAGCAATGTAATGTTGAAATTTATTAATAGCATAAATGACTGCTAGAAATTCATTTTCAGTAACTGTGTAATTAAGGTCAGTAGGAGTCATATTCTTACTAATGAAATAGATAACATAAGGAATATGGTTTTCCTCTTGTCCCAAGATAGCTTCAATTGCAGTATCTGAAGCATCATAGGTTATATGGAAGGGAAGTGCCCAATCAGGTCCCCTTAAAATAGGAGTTGTAGATAACTGATGCTTGAGTTAATCAAATGCCTTCTGGCAAAGATCAATCCACTTGAATTCAACATTTTTCATAAGTAACACAAACAAAGGAGAAGTTATTTTAGAAAAAAATTTGATAAATCCTCTGTAGTATCCTACATGTCCTAAAAAACTTCTCACATCAGTTTGTGTTCTAGGAATAGGAAGGTTCTGAATTACTTGTATTTTGGATGGATCCACCTAAATTACTTGAAATGAAATAAAGTTTCCAAGTACAATTCCTTCATTCATCATCATATGACATTTTTCAGTACTTAAGGAAAGGTGAGCTTATACACAATGTTTAAGTACTTTCTCAAGGTTTTGTAATGCATCCTCAAAAGTCACACCATAAGGGGTAAATTCATCCATAAATATCTCCTTAGAGTCATTAAGCATATTAGAAAAGATTCCTATCACTGCTCTTTGAAAGGTTGTTGGAGCACTACATAGTCCAAATCGGAGAACTCTATAAGCAAAAGTTCCCCAGGGACTAGTAAAAGTGGTCTTATCTTGGTCTTGGGGTGCAATTTTAATTTGATTATATCCACTAAAACATTCTAAAAAGGAGAAGAATTTCTTCCCTGAAAAACTATCTAACACCTGATCAATGAATGGTAAGGGAAATTGATCCTTTTGAGTGGCTTTATTTAAGGCTCTATAATCTACACACTCTCCATTTCCCATTTTTCTTAGGTATTATTGCCAATGGAGAAACCAATTCACTGTCTGATATGGGATATATAAACCCTGCACTAGGAAATTTTTGAGGTTCTTCTTTAACAATTTCCATCAAATTGGGATTCATTCATCGCTCGGGTTGACAGATTGGTTGGAAACCTTCCTTGATATAGATGCGATGAGTACATAATTCAGGAGAGATTCCCTTCATATCTGTATAGTCCCATGTGAATGCTTCCTTATTTTCATGAAGTAACTTCATTAGTTGTTGTGCTTTAGCAACTCTTAAATTGGGGCTTATGTTCAATGTCTTGCCATGTTCGATTTCTATTGTTATGCTTTTAGAGGAGATGGTAGTTGATGCTTGAAGTAGATCTTCAGACTTAAGCTTTTCCTGGGTATCAAATTTAAAAATTGTAGTCAAATGATTATATGTTTCAGAAGTGACCGAGGAGGGTTCACAAATAAAATTACTAATCACTTCATCCTCCGTGATATATTTAAGACTTAAATCTTGTTTGATAGTCAAAATACGCTGAGTAGCATTATCATCATAGTCCAACCATACTGAATTACCATTATTAATCATGGGTGTGGCGTGAGGGTAGAGAGTAAGCTACTTGGTTTCACATCCATTAGAAATTATCATTGAACTAGATCTACAACTGATAAAGGCATCGGTTGTGGCCAACCAGGGCCTTCCCAGAATTAGAGGATGTCCCCCCAACTTTGTTTTAGTCTATAATACCACAAATTCAGCTGGGTAATTCCAGGATTCAACTGAGATGATTAGTTCTTCAATGACTCCTTCCGGTTTGATTGTAGAATGGTCAACTAACTCTAGAATGGTTGGTGTCTCTTTGATCACTTTCTTCAGTTGTAACGGTTCTGAAGTTTCAAGAGTCATAATATTTATAGCAACACCTAAATCTACTAGAACTCATGAAATGATAGTTTTTCTGATTTGTACAGTAACCGTAGGATGGTCGGGATCACCATATTTAATAGGAGGGGTTTTACTGGACATTAAGGTAAATAGATCACCCATAACATGAACTGTAAGGGGATCTTTAGCTTTCCTACCTAGTTTCTTAATACAAATATCTCTCGTAGTTCTAGCATAAATTGGTACATCTCTAGGTGCTTGTAAGAGTGGAATTATAACATAAAGATTCTGTAATTCCCCTAAAAGATTGAAAGCAGGTGGCTCAGGTGTTTTAGTCAAAGCTAAACGCTCAGGGAATGGTGGCTCTGCTATTTGAGTACCCTTATTAGAGGGTAGTTGTACTTCCTTACATAAATTATTTTTCTCTATCTCTTCTTTATCAGAATTAGAAGAGGTAATATCATCAATAATGGGTTCGAATATTTTCCCAGATCGTAAATGAATATCATTACAATGCGCAGGGAAAACATGAATTATAGGCTGGTTCTGAATATCAATGACTTGCTCAAATTTATTATTGGGGTTAGGGTTTGCTTGTACAGGTAGCTGGGGTCTCATCATTTAATTATTTGGTGGAGCACTTGATGGTAGAGGAAGTGGTTTCTGAAACTGAGGAAATTGATTTGGAAATGGGAGTTGTTGACCTCTCCAGTTTGGCTTCCATTGATTAAAGTAAGATTGTTGTTGTGGAGTCCAAGGAGTCCACATTGCAGGGTCTATGAAGGGAGGGTTTTTTTGTTGCATGGGTGGGTAATTCATTTGATTGAAGGGTGGGCATTGCATCTAGTTAAAGGACGGGTAGTTTGCTTGATTAAAAGAAGGATAATTATTCCAACGATTAGAAGATGTAAATGGCATATTAGATTTCATACCTTGTCCTCTTGGTTTCCATTTCCTTCTCTGTGTCAGCAGATAGACCACTTCAGCTTCTTCTTCAGTTGGTTGCAATGCTGCTTTTATTCCTGGAAAAGAAGGGCATTGTTGTGTTTCATGATCCTTCTCACAAAGGGTACAAATTGGCACTTTTTCCAATGGGCATTCTCTTAGTGGATGTTTATCTCTACATTTAGGATAGAAGATAGCCAAAGCAGCTTCTGCTTTTTCTTCTTTCTTCTTAACCTACAAGGTGTCAATCTATGAAGAAAATGAACTTAACATTTCAGTTTTGAATTCCTTAAGTAAATTACCTACTTCAGCTCTTGTTGCTTCTCCACTAGCTGATTTTTGAACTCTTGAATATGTATTATCCCAACTATTTGATCTATTTCGTGCAGCTCCTCTTGAACATCTTTTGCAGAGGTTAACAATTTCATCATATGATTCTTTATATATTTCCCCTTTACCAAGCATATTTAGCATGTCTAAACAATCATCTGTTACCCCTTTCAATAATATTGTTTTAAGAATATCTTTACTTACATCGGGATGATTGGATCTCTACAGATTATATTTTAGCCTTTCCACAAAGTCCTCCAAATTTTCATCCTCCTTTTGTACCATCTTAAATAGTTCCTCTCTTTTTTCTCTCGTCTGACAGTAGTCTTGATATTTGGTCAAAAAATTATGTTTCATCTATTCCCATGTTGTGATTACATGGCCTTCCAAACTCATGAACCATCTTAGTGAATTTCCTATTAATGTTGCTAGAAATAGATTCAGTTTCTGAGCATTAGTAACATAATCGTAGCTTCTTCATAATATATCAAACTTAAAAAGAAACTAATCAAGATCTTCAGAAGATAAACCATGGAAGTTAGGTAAGGCTGAAAGTGGGATATTCTTCATGTGAGTTTCCCCTCTAGGGAGATCACCAATAGGAAATCCCAAGGTAGAGAGAGAATTTGCATCTCTTCCTTCTCCTCCTACCTATCCTCCACCAAAGAATCCTTCATTGTTCCCTTCCATTGGTTGTTCTCCTGCTACACTTGCCCTATCTTCAATGTTTTCTGTTGGCTCCTAAATGTCTTTGACTGGTTCCTCAATGTCTTCTACTGGTTCCTCAATATCTTCTATTGTTTCATCAACCTTCTCAGGGCCCACAACCTCCTCCGTTTCATAGTTTGTTTGAAAAGAATGCTAAGACTTTGGCTTTCGAGAGCTTAGCCTCTGAGAAGTTTCAACTTTTAATATAATCTCATCAATAAAGGTCTCTCTTCCTCCTCTTCCTTTGCCCTTGCCACCTGTAGGGTTAGTTTTCTTGCGTCCTTTCATGCATTCTGCACATCTGAAAGAAAAACGTTAATGTTTTTGAAATCCAAGATTGCCTTCCCTGACAACGGTGCCAAAATGTTGGTCACTTTAATTGCTTATTAATTCAAACAACTAAGTGCTACATGAATTATCAACCCAGGGAAGTTTGTTTATTTCAAAGGCGACCACACACTATATATGCTCAATCTCAAAAGCAATAAAAAGTTGTAGTAATAAGTATACCAATCACACCTTGCCTTAAAAAAACTGAAGCTCTACTCTGATTTACAGCAGGAACAATTTCTCTATTGCAGACAATCATCAAAGAATCCTTGATTACATTAAAAAGAAAAATCTAGGAAAAGGAATCAATCTGCAGAGGAAAAGACTAGTTATGCTATAACAGAGAATAGGACCCTATTCCCCAAGTAGGAACCTTCAGCACCTGTTTCTAATTACTATGCTTCACAAAATCACTTTGTAAACTCGACTACCAATTAAAATACTCACTGATTAGCAATGAATGAATTTATGAAAGCAATGGAATAATCAATTGAAAAACAGAGTTTCAGCAATAAGTAGAGAGTTCCAATAACGCATAAGGAAATTCATTAAACAAAATTTAACAAGGTATGAATGGAAAATAACACTTAACACACTATAGGTATTTAATGGGTGAATCTTGTGATGAAGGTGGGCCCTTTCCTTCTCACAAGATTCCCCGGAAAAAGGAACTCAAAAGGAATGCTCAAAACAATATTTTATTCATCTGTTAAAGTATCATATTACAAAAGATTCAAGTCCCTTTACTTTCAACTAGACCTTCCTACAGTATGTCCGTAGTCCCTATAATGTTGATGTCTCCTCTTTTTAAAGAGGAGACATTTATTAGAATTGATTACATTATAAATCCTATCTTTAAGCCGATGTGAAAAAATAGGATAATTTATTCTTCCATTAACAAAATGTTGTTACAATGGTTATGAAAATGCCGACTTTGGGATGTATTTGTTACGGCTAGTGTAATAGCTCCTTCGATGATCTCCCCTTGTTTTTACGGCCATTGTAACAGCTCCTTCGATGATCTCCTCTTGTTGCTACAGAATCCAAAATGCAAATCACGGGCTATTTCAACAACGGGATATGCGCACTATTCTAATTGTTTTAGCAACGTAGACCGCAATGATAAAACTGTTTCAGCAACTATCCAATCAACAATTAACCATGAAAATAATGTATGATTATATGTAAAATAAATTAAACATATAGTGATGAGAAGAAATATTTTATACCTTTGGAAAAATGGATTAAAGTAATAACATGGACTTTAAATATGGAATGAAAAAGGGTGAAGTGATAGAAAAATATGTGATCAAAAAGGTACAATGTAGGGTCCTAACAATATTGTTCCCTTATGGTGTCTTGAAAATAATCCCAGGTGGGTGCAGCTGAAAACAATGAGGATTCCCTCTCATCCTTTTGTTCACCATTTGTTTCTCACCAGTCCTTGACACATGGGGCAGCTTTGAGAAGTGCACAAGTAATATTTTCTCGATTGACAGAGTGATGAATAGAAAAATATCCTTCCAATGGATTCAACCATTTATCTACGGCATCTATGTCTATTTGGCCCTCAAATATCGGAATATCGAAGTTAAATTGTACCTTAAAAGGAGTGGTGCCTCCAAAGTGGCTGCTAGATAAATATGTGCCACCAGTGGTGTAGCCTTCAAAGGATCTAGTCAAAGTTATCCATCATCGTGTTCCTTTGTCACTCGAGGGCTTCCACGAGAAATATTGTGAAAGGATATCTTGCCCCCTTGTGTGTGTTTTCTTCCACCAAACGAGGTCATTAGGGTTTGTGTGGCTAGTCATGTAATGATTCAACCAGATCGAGCCCTAACTCCTTATACCATGACCTCGCTAAGAACACACAAAGAAAAATAGAGAAAGAGGAGAACACTCTGATACCATACATCTGAACTTAAACATGAGCACAACAAATTATATATATAACCATAAATATAGAAATTAAATAGAAATAACAATTCATTTCATTAATATCATAATATTAAAATATGCTCACAAGCACAATGGAAATAAACTAGCTCGAGCGATGGTAGCTTGTCTATAAGAAGAGATGTGGTGGCTATCTACCTCCAAGCTGTGTTATAATGAGGCTCCAAGGCATTTTTATTATTAAGAAACAATGGAAAACCCTAAACATCCAAAAACCTAACCATAGGAGATGAAGTGCCAAAACTGTGAGCCCTACTTGGGTAAATAGGTACATCAATTTCCTGAGGTTGTAACTTTATGATGTGATCTTCATTTGGCTATCATAATAACTCATTTTGAAGATGTCGAAGATGTTGTAGAGTTGAGTGAAATTAAGGGGGTAAGGTTGTTTGAGACTTTTTTTGGTCTCTCTTTTTCCCTAAAAACATCGTTTAGGGCCTCAAAATGGCTCCAGAAGTCGAGGACCCAAAAAGCTGCCAAAAATAATAAATTGTGCTACAGTTAATGAAAATTAAAAACTAAAAGAGAGTGATGGGGGTTGAAGTGGAATAGGACGGTGGCCACCAACATCCACCTCAATCAAAACTTCAACTTCAGACTTTTATTTCTCAGCAAAATCTTAGTAGGACTCATTTTATAACCTGTACAAAGATTCTTCAAAGGAGCTTCCTCCAAGCATCTATCTTTGGGGTCATGTATCTTATGATATAGTGTGATTGACACCTATTAGAAATTAAGTAAATGAGAAATGGAAATAAAATATTACAGAAACATAAACATTTAAATGCATAAAACAGGAGAGCCACAGATATATGTGGTTTACACAATTTGGGCTATCTCAATTGGGAAACGTCCATTCTTTCTTTTATATTATCCATCAAAATGAAGAGATACAATCGATAACAAATATGTTGTCATTTCCTCTTGTCTCAAATATTATTGAACTCTGACACATCTTGGTCCCTTCCGTGTTGTAATGTTCTCCACTTCATCTATTTATCTTCGTAGCTCCCAACAAGGTAATATTTTTCCCTTATGGTGTCTCGAAAATAATCGCAAGTGGGTGCAATTGAAAACAATGAGGATTCCCTCTCATCCTTTTGTTCACATTTGGCTTCCCACGAGTCCTTGATGCATGGGCCAACTTTGAGAAGTGCAAAAGTAATCTTTTTTTGATTGGAAAAATCATGAATAGAAAAATATCCTTCCAAAAGATTCAACCATTGATCAACGACGTCTATTTCTATTTCACCCTCAAATATGGGAACATAGAAGTTAAATTGTACCTTAAAAGGAGTGGCACCTCCAAAGTGGCTACAAGATTAAGATGTGTTACCAATGGGGTAGCCTTCGAAGGATCTATTCAAAGTTATCCATCATCCCGTTCCTCTGTCACTCGAGGGCTTCCTCGAGAAATATTGTGAAAGGATACCCTGTACCCTTGTATTTTGTTTCTTCCGCCAAGGCAGGACATTGGGGTTTATGTGGTTGGTCCTCTAATGGGTCAACCAGATCAAGCCCTAACTCCTTATACCCTGACCTTGTTGAGGACACAAATAAAAATAGAGAAAGAGTAGAATGCTTTGATACCATTGATATGAAATTAAACATCAACGCAATAAATTATAGATATAACCATAAATATAGAAATGCAACAAAAATAGCACTTCATTTCATTAATATCATAATAATAAATATGCTTACAAACAGAATGGAAATAAACTAGCTCGAGCAATGATAGCTTATCTCTAAGAAGAGATGTGGGGGAAAACCCTAAACATCCAAAAACCTAACCTCAGGAAATGAAGTGCCAAAAATGTGGGTTGTGCTTGGGTAAATTGGTACATCAATTTCCTGAGGTCGCAATTTTAGGATATGATCTCCATTTGGCTATCATAATACTTGGTTTGGAAGATGTTGAAGATGTTGTAGAGTAAATTCAAAACAAGGTGGTCAAGTTGTTCGAGACTTTTTTCAGTCTCTCTGTTTTCCCTAAAATCATCGTTTAGGGTGTCAAAATGGCTCCAGAAGTTCAAGACCTAAAAAACGGCCAAAAATAGTAAATTGTGCTCAAATTAAGGAAAATGAAAAACTAAAAGAGAGAGTGTTACGGGTTGAAGTGGAATAGGAGGGTGGCTAACAATATCCACATGTATCAAAACTTAAACTCTAGACTTTTATTTCTTAGCAAAATCTTAGTAGCACTCATTTTATAACCTCTACAGAGTTTCTTCAAAGGAGCTTCCTCCATGTTGGGTTGTGTTATATTCTTTCCATGACTAGCCCACATAGTTAACTCGGGGGTTAGAAGTGGGTCAGAGCCCCCCCTTCGTTGCGCTGATTGCGTAGGGGGGGAGTCATAGGGGATTTTAAGGGTGTAGGTAGCCCCACTCTATGGACCCTATATTAGGTTGTGTGGACCTACCTATGGTTTTGTGCATGATTTTTTACACATTGTTTTGGATGCGATGGTTTTCAGTCCATGGTATTGGATGCTTCGGCATGTATAAATATGTATCGTAACATTGAAAGGAACATAATGAAAATCAAGCTGGTAGCCTCAGTTTTGGGATCTTGGGGAAAATCTCTGTGTATATGTGTTTTATGTGTTATGCTCTCACATTATTTATTTTCTATGTTCTATAATCGTATGCAGGTAATCTATGTACGGGGTTAAAACCTACATTTCGTATCGGAGTTGTTTTGGCTTCAAGGGGATGCCTTCATTTTTGAGGGGTTTCGATAGGGCCTGTGGTAGACCTTGTTCAGTCGGAGATCTGTGAGATCAATTTTGGTGGTGAAAAATGATGGCAAGTGGTGGAAAGATAGAGATCGAGAAATTTAATGGTTAGAGTTTTGAGTTGTGGAAACTCAAGAAGGAGGATCTGTTGGTGGATAAAGATCTTTGGGTCGTGGTAGATCCAAGTACTAAACCAATGGGAGTGTCCAATGAAGAATGGAAGAAGTTGGACCAAAAGCCAAAGAGAACAATACGATTGTGTGTCTCAGATTCACTATTACTAAATGTATCAAGTGAAGCTATGGTGAAGCCTTTTTGGGACAAGTTAGGGACTTTGTACCAATCTAAATCTCTAGTGAATAAACTATTCCTATGAAAAAAGTTGTATAACCTAAGGATGAAAGATGGATACTCGGTGACAGAGCATCTAAGTGCATTTAATACTAAGGTAAGTTAGTTATTATCTATTGATATTAAAATTTTAGATGAAGATGAGTGCATCAGGTTGTTGTGTTCTCTAGCAGATTGGTGGCATATTCTGGTTATTGCAATAGGTAGCAATGCAACTACCTTGCAATTTGATGAAATAGTCTCATCCTTGCTGATGGAGGAAATGAGACGAAAAAATATGGAGAGCCAGAATGGTGATGCCTTGTCTGTACGAGGACAGTCCTAGAATAGAAACAAAAATAAGTCATCGAGTGGGAGATCTAAATCTAGAGGGAGATCTAAATCTCCAGGAAAACCTGTAACGTTGGTTTGCTGGAAATGCGGAAAGGAAGGGCATTACAAAAGGGATTGTAAATCTAAAGCTCTTGAAAAAGGAAAGGGATCTAATGATGCTCCTTCTGTAGAGGCAAAAACCACCTCAGATGAAGGCGGGGATGTGTACTTGACTTCTTCAAGTACCCATGTAGATCATGAGGCATGGTTGATTGACTCAGCTACATCCTTCCACTTCAGTTCCCATAGAGAGTGGTTCTGTGAGTATGAGAAATATGATAGTGGTGATGTCTCCTTGGGGGATGAGAGGAAGGCTAGAATCGTTGGTCATGGAAAAGTAAAGTTGAAGTTGCAATGTGGAAGGGTTAGAACACTTTTGGGTGTTCTGCATATTCTTGCATTGGCTAGAAATTTAATTTCCGTAAGCAAGTTGGATGATGCAGGTGTAAAAATAGTGTTTGAGAAGGATACCTGCAACATGGTTTGGGGAGCACTGGTATTGAAGTGGGGAGTTCAGATTAGGACTATGTACAAGTTGCAAGGTAGCATTGTTATTGGTGGGTGCAACAATTATGTGGTTCCTGAAAGTGGAGCAAAAAATCTAGTGGTCTTTGGAGAGAAGACCATGTTGTGGCATCAAAGGCTTGGACATATTGGAGAGAAGGGCCTTCGAATACTTCATGGTAAAGGTATGGTAGAAGGTATGAGTAATAGCTCTCTAGATTTTGATTTCTATGAAAATTGTGTATATGGGAAGTAGAATCAGGTGAGTTTCCCCTCTGGTGGTAAGAGGGCGAAAAAAATATTAGAGCTTGTGCAAAGTGATGTGTTTGGACCTGTGAAGGTTCCATCACTGGGTAAGTTTGTGTACTATGTATCATTTATAGATGAATTCACAACAAATACATGGATATATTTCCTTAAGAAGAAATTTGAAGTCTTTAACAGATTTAAAGAATTTAAGGCTCTGGTGGAAAACTACACAGAGAAGAAGATAAAGGTGCTGAGGATAGATAACGATGGAGAGTTTTGCAGTAAGGAATTTGAAGAATTCTATATGAAGTGTGATATAGCATGGCAAAAGACTAATCCATATACACCTCAGCAAAATGGAGTTGTACAAAGAATGAAAAAAACATTGATGGAAATGGCAAGAAGCATGCTCAGTGGTGTCGGGTTAGGACAAGAATTCTGGGCAGAGGCGGTGGAGACTGCATGTTACTTAGTCAACAGATCACCTTCATCAGGATTGGAAGATAAAACTCCACAAGAGGTATGGACTGATAAGAAACCTTCTCTTTCACATATGAGGGTATTTGGATGTGATGCACATGTACATGTTCAAAAGGAGAAAAGAAGCAAGTTGGATAGTAAATATGAAAAGTGCATCTTTATTGTGTATAAGGATGGTTTAAAGGGTTATAAGCTTTGGAATCCAGTAACAAGGAAGGTCATCTACAGCTGAGATGTGGTGTTCAAAAAGGTTAAAGATGTTATTAAACATGAAGTCCAACCTAAGGAACTTGAGAAGATAGAGTTTGAGCTAAAGGAGGAAGAATCATACTCTACAACGGAGGAGGAATCAGAAGATGAAGAGCCACAAACTCTAGGTGTGAGAAGATCAATTCAAGAAAGAGGGAAGCCAGAAAGGTATACTCCATCTCCTTTCTGTCCAAATTTTTCTTTATCTATTACTGATGATGATCCTAGAACTGTGAAGGAAGCAGTAGATTTAGAGGATGGAAAACTTTGAAAAGAGGCCATGGTTGATGAAATGGCATCTTTGCACAAAAATGAGGCTTGGGATCTGGTGGAGTTGCCATCTGGAAGGAAACCCATTGGAAGCAAATGGTTTTTCAAGAAGAAGACAAATGTTGGAGAAACATAAAGCTCAGTTGGTAGCAAAAGGTTATTCCGAGGTGCTGGGAATTAATTTTGGTAATATTTTCTCTCCTATTGCCAGAGTAACTTCTATTAGATTACTTTTATATGTTGTTTCTGCTTTCGATTTTGAGGTAGAAAAAATGGATGTGAAGACATCATTTCTTCACAGGGATCTAGAAGAGGAGATCTACATGAAGCAACCTTAAGGTTTTGCGGTGAAGGGTAAGAAATAACTGGTATGCAAGTTAAAGAAGTCTTTGTATGGGTTAAAACAGTCACCAAGGATGTGGTATCAGAAATTTGATACATTTATAGGAGGAATTGGTGCTGCAAACTATATTTTGGGCATGGAAATTAAAAGTGATTGGACAAAGAGGAAGCTCTGGTTAAACCAGAGGAAGTATGTCAAGACAATATTGCAGAGGTTTAATATGTAGGATAGTAAATCGGTGAAGGTTCCTATTCCTGTAGGCGTAAAGTTATCTGTTGAACTGTGTCCCAAGACACAAGAAGAGGAAGAGGACATGTCCCGTGTTCCATATGCAAATGCAGCTCGTAGCCTGATTATGTGATGGTTTGTACTAGACCAGACATTGCACATGTAGTGGGAGTATTGAGCAGGTTTATGTGAAAACCAGGGAAGGAGCACTCAACAGCAGTGAAGCAAGTTTCCAGGTATTTGCGTGGTACTAGTGATTATGGTTTGTGCTACCAAGGAAGACAAGCATTGGGCAGAGTGTTGGATATTCGTGGCTTTGTTGATGCAGACTGGGCTGGAGATCTGGATCAGAGAAGATCTACAAGTGGGTATGTGTTTAACCTATTTGAAGTTGCAGTCAAATGGATGAGTAAGAAACAATCTATAATGGCACTATCAACTACAAAGGCAGAATACATGGTAGCCACTCACGCAAGCAAGGAATAAGTTTGGTTGTAGAAGTTGTGTTCAAGTATGGGGTTAGTACAGGGAGCTATAAAGATAGATTGTGACAGCCAAAGTGCAATTTTTTTGGTAAAGAAACCTACATATCATTCAAAGTCAAAGCACATTGATGTTCAGTATCACTTTGTGAGGGATATGATAGAATAAAAAGAGGTGTTGCTGGTAAAGGTGGACAATTTGAAGAATATAGTAGATGCATTGACAAAATCTGTGAGCTCTGAAAAGTTCTCTTGGTGTGCAGAAACAATGGGCGCTGCAGGGATGGATAAATGAATAAGCTCTCGTGTGGCCCCCTGTGGAAAGAAAACAACAAGTGGGAGAATGTTGGGTTGTGTTATATTCTTTCCATGACTAGCCCACGTAATTATCCAAGGGATTAGAAGGGGGGCAGAGCCCCCCCTTCATTGCACCGATTGCCTAGCAGGGGGAGTCACAGGGGTTTTCAGTCCATGGTATTGGATGCTTTGGCATATATAAATATGCATTGTAACATTGAAAGGAACATAATGAAAAATCAAGTTGGTAGTACCGGTTTTGGGATCCAGGGGAAAATCTTTGTGTATATGTATTTATGTGTTATGGTCTCGTATTGATTATTTTTTGTGTTCTAATTGTATGCAGGTAATTTCTGTATAGTGTTAAAACCTACACTCCAAGAATCTACCTTTAAGGTGATGTGTCTTATGCTAAAATTTCACTCACACCTATTAGAAATTAAGTAAATGAGCAATAGAACACATAAAATATTACAGAAACACAAACATATAAATGCATAAAACAAGAGAGCCACAGATATATGTGGTTCACACAATTTGTGCTATGTCAATGGAGAAACATCCATTCCTTATCTTATATTATCCATCAAAATGAAGAGATACAATTGATAACAAATATGTCATGATTTCCTCTTCTCCCTCACATAGAGACTCATCTTTTCTTCATGCATAGAATAATACACGACCACAATACAATGCCATCATATAAATTGAGGGTTTCCTTCTAGGGAAAACAATCCAAAATTAACATAACTTCTACTCTTAGATATTTTGCGTAAAGAATAGATGAGATTGACTATGAAATTATAATATGTTAGAAGGAAATTTTGTCACATAATTTTTATTTCGAGGGAATTTCCCCCAAACCCCCACTAGGGGGTGCTAGGTGCCCGCTGTTGCCCCCCTAGACCCCCTCAATGGCACTAATAAGGGGGAAATACCTGAAAATTCCCCTATCAAGGACTATGATCCAAGCATGACTAAAACAAAAATGTCTAAACAATTAGAAAGATAATGACTCTCCACACCCAATAATATCCCACTTTCAAACTGAGTATATCAACTCCATCATTTCTTCACTTGTTGGAAAATGTCTCCACTTGGTTCTACTTTTTTCTCATCTTCACCATCATACATGAGGACCAATTGAAACTAAAAAAAATCTTAGTTTCTCCACTTTTACCTCCTTTGTGAGAATATCCACAGGATTCTGGCTAGTGTGTATCTTTTCTAGCTTCAATTGTTCATCTTCCAAAATTGACTATATGAAATACTACATGAGTTGTGTATTGTTTTTCTTGGAATGACATGTGAGTTCTTTGCAATATGACTAGCATTCTGATTTCCGTTGTATAATTTACCAATCTCCTGCTTCTTTCCCAATTCATCCATAAACCTTTCTTACCAAATTATTTCTTTACTAGCCTCTAGAACAACAACATACCCTGCTTCTGTTGTTGAAAGTACAACAATGTTTTGCATTTTTGAAACCTATCTCATAGTTGTTCCACCTACAATAAACAAATACCCTATGGTGCTCCTTCTGATATTTGTAGCACCATCCATATCAGCATTGACATATCCGTATAGAACATTGTTTGAACCTCCAAGACATAATTATTGTTTAGTGATAGTTCTCAAATACCTAAGAATCCACTTCACTGCCATCCAATGCTCTTTCCCTAAATTGTTTATATATCTCCTTACAACTCCCATTGCATGTGAAATATCATGATTGTGCTCACATTTCATACATTAATCTTCCACTGGCTTATTCATATAGAACATTATACATATAATCCATCTCTTCCATGTCCTTAGACACATTTCCTTGGTGAGTACGAAATGGCTAGCCAAAGGTGTATTCACTAGTTTTGCATTATGCATAAGAAATGATTCTAACCTTTTTTTTATGTACTCACTTTGAGACAATGTTAATTTGTGATTTTTTTTTTACCTTTATTTATTCTCATACCAAGGATTTACTTTGCAACACCCAAATTCTTCGTTTCAAATGAATTAGCCAATTTCCCTTTGAGCACATTTATTTCTTTCATGTTAGACCCTGCAATAAGAATTTGATCTACATACAATACAAATATAATACAATTTCCATTATTTTGTTTCTTAAGATAAACATTGTGGTTATAGTGGTATCTAGTATGACATTTCTCAGGCATAAACCTTTCAAATTTTAGATACCATTAACTTGGATCTTGTTTTAGGCCATGCAAGTTATTCTTCAACTTTCACACTAATTTATCATTCCCTTTGACCTCATTCCATTTTTGTTGCTGCATATAAATCTCTTCCTCCATATCCCCATGGAGAAAGGTTTTATTTACATCTAACTATTCAATATGAAAATATTTTGTTGCCACTAGAATTAAAATACCTTTGATTGATTGATGCTATTTTAGCAACATGAGAAAATATTTCATGAAGATATGTAGCATTCTTTTGTGCAAACCCCTTCACCACAACTTTATCCGTATACCTTTGTTTTCCTCCATCTTATTCCTTCAACCTGTAAACCCATCTATTGTGCAATTTTGTTTTACTTGTAGGAAACGTGACTAACTCCCATTTCTGGTTATGTACCAAGGAGGCCATATCTCCTTTCTTGGAATTCTCCCACTTATTTCTAGTTTCTACCTACATTGCTTCTTCATATCCTTCTCGTTCACTAGAATTAGTTAAGAATAAAGGGACAGGTGACCTCCAAGGAAGTCTTGGTTACTTGGTGCAAGCACTGGAAGTGATGATTGACGCTATGTGATTCATTTCACTATTTTCAATCCCACTTCTTCACCCCTATTAGCATCAACTGATACAACGATTGCTAAGTGGAGTATTCATAAATCATGAGAAATTAGCTAGTTACGAATACCTCTCATGGAAATGGTCATAGATGAATGACTTACTTAACACAGTTGAATCCCAAAATGATATCTAATATAATGCACTATGAAAACCCCCAATACTTAATTCAAAAAGAGTGAAGGGAACTCTCCTTGAATGGTTCATGAGGCACAATACTTGCTAAGGTTTTCCAAATGTTGTAGCAAGCTAAGTGGGCTTGATTGTGGGGAAAACTCCACATTTAAGTGCGCTTGAGCAAGAGGTGATCTGTGATTGGTGTCCTCCAGGGAAGTCCTAGTTACTGGGTGCAAACCCCGGAAGTGATGATTCACATTATGTGATTCATTTCACTAGTTTCAATCCCACTTCTTCATTGTTGTGAACATCACCCGATGCAATTAGTGCTAACTAGACTATTCAGAAATCTTGAGAAATTAGTCAGTTACGACTACCTCTCATGGAAATTGTCATAGATGAATGAATTACTTAACACAATTGAATCCCAAAATGATATCTAATATAATGCACTGTGAAAACCCCCAATACTTAATTCAAAAAGAGTGAAGGGAACTCTTCTTGAATGCTTCATCATGGACAATACTTGCTAGGGTTTTGCAAATGGTGTAGTAAGCTAATTGGGCTTGATTGTGGGGAAAACTCCACAGTTAAGCGTGCATGTGCCAAGGGTGATGTGGGATCAGTCACCTCCCAAGAAGTCTTGGTTATCAGGTGCAAGCCACGAATGTGATGATTGACGCTATGTGATTCATTTCACTATTTTCAATGTCACTTCTTCACCCTTGAGAGCATCATCCGATGCAATGAGTGCTAAGTGGACTATTCAAAAATCATGAGAAATTAGTTAGTTACGACTACCTCTCATGGAAATGGTCATATATGAATGACTTATTTAACTCAGTTGTATCCCAAAATTATATCTAATATAATGCACTTCTAAAACCCCCAATACTTAATTCAAAATGAGTGAAGGGAACTCTTCTTGAATTGTGCATGAGGCACAATACTTGCCAAGGTTTTGAAAATGGGGTAGCAAGCTAAGTGGGCTTGATTGCGGAGAAAAATCCACAGTTAAGTGTGCTTGAGCCAGATGTGATCTGGGATGGGTGACCTCCCAGGAAGTGGACTATTCAAAAATCATGAGAAATTAGTTAGTTATGGCTACATCTCATGGAAATGGTCATGGAAGAATGACTTACTTAATAGAGTTGAATCCAAAAATGATATTTAATACATAATATAATGAAGGAGAATATCGTCGAGGGGGTCTACTTATCTTGGTAGATATTATAACAACACGAGTAGAAATTTGAGGAGCATGTTTTTGTTTTTGTTGTTGTTGTTGATCATTATGATTTCCTTGCACCTTGAAATTTACTTTTCCTATGATCTCCTCAAGAACCATGTACTTTGTGTTTTCTTGTTCCTATTTCTTTCCCTACAACTAATCTCTATATAAAATCATTTCATTGAATACCACATCTCTAGTCCTCATAATTTTATGGTTTTCATAATAATATAAGCAATAACCAAAATCATTAACTCCATATCCAATAAACAGACACTTCCTTGATTTTTCCTCAAGCTTTGTTCCATTTTATTTAATAATATCGAAAAATGATTTAGAATAAAAGGTCTTTAGAAATGAGTAGTATACCATTATACTAGTCCATGCCTCCTCTAAAATACCACCATCCAAGGAACTTGAAGGCCCTCCTTTTATTAGATAAACAAAAATATCTACAACATCTACCCAAAATTGTAAGGGAAATCTTGCATGCAATCTCATGCACCTTACATTCTCCATGATTATCCTCTTCATTCTTTATTACACACCATTTCCTTGTGGTGTTCCTAGAACTGTCTTCACTCTATGAATTACATGTTGTGAATAGTAATTATCAAACTCCTTGTTGTAGCATTCACGTCCATTATATGATCTAGGACACTTCATCTCCTTTCTTCTCTCATTCTGAACCAAGTATTTACATATCTTAAGGGTATTAAAAACATCAGATTTATTTTGAATACAATAAACCCATGTTTTCCTAGTTGCATCATCAAGAAAAGTAACATAATAGTGAGAACCACTGATAGATGACACTCATAAGGTCCACATAAATTTGTATGCACAAGCTTTAATTTTTCACTCTCTTTTTTCTTTACCAAGTTTGAGAAATTTGGATTTGTGTTTTCTGTAAACAAAATTCTCAAAAAAATCCAAATCAACATGATTCAAACTTTCTTGAGTGAATAATATAGGTCCCCTTCTCACTCATTTACCCAAGCCCATGATGCCACAATATCACATATTCTCTTATCGAGGTTAAGACATTGGGAAAATTAGAAATACCATTGCATAAATACAATGTAGCAAACATTTATCCTTTTGATATTACCAAGGCTCTTTTAGTGACCTTCTAGGTGTTGCCTGTAAATGTAGTTACACATCCTTCACCTCCCAACTGACTTGATGAAATTAGATTTTTCTTTAGATCTAGAACATGCCTTGCCTCCTTTAATAGCCATTGGTTTCCATTATATTTCTTTATTAAAACCTTACCCATTCTAAATATTCTACATGGTTTATCGTCACTCTAATGAGCCTGGCCAAAATCTCTTTTAACAGAGCCATGAAAATTTTTCCTATTAGGTATGGCATGGAATGAAGTCCTTGAATCTACCACCGAGGAACCAAATTTTTTTTAATGAAAGAATCAAGGCATCTTGCAAAAATCACATGTTACATTTACTTCATGGTTATTCTCTTTTTGTCCATCTCCTTCTTTTCCATTTCAAGATTTGTAGTCTTTGTTCCCATGTCCCTTCTTCCCACATTTCCAACACATAATCCTCGATATGGATTAGGATCTGCCCTTGCTTCACTTATTTCAATGTTTGAGGCTCTTTCCTCTCTCTATATTTCTTCCCCTAGTCTTTGCAAAAAATAATTGCATGTTGTCGCACCTAAGCTTTTCTATTGCATTTCATCACTAGGGATAGCACCAAACAAATCATCAAACTTTAATGTAATAGAGCTCTTAGGAACATTCCGATATGATTAGTCTACAAAATCCAACCTTGATGGTTTAGATGCTTGTAAATTTATAGGAGAGTGTGGTAGTTGAGGAATTATTATCCATTTATCAATCTCAGCTTGAGATACACCCTTGATGGGAGGATGAGCTGAGGGGGTAAGAGGTGAAATATCCAAGGTAGGATCAGATTGGATTCGAAGTTCTTATCCAAGGTAAATGGTTGAAAAAAATAATGGAATATTCTATAAGAGGAATCTTAGGGTTTATTTTTAATTTCCTGAATTTATACAATCAACTCATCCCCAACAAGGGACAAACTGTTGTTCATCAGCGCTAGTGCAGAACTTAAAAACCTATTGCTAAACACAGATCCCTAAATGGCCATGCTACGTTGGGCCTTAAAAACATTGATTTGAGGCATTTGGACACAGAAACTCATGGATTTTGGAGATTCATACTTGGAGATTTTTGTATGGATGATGAAAAGGTGTTCATGGATGTGGATTAATTCAGTTTGTGGGACTATTGACAGGATGTGACAAAATGGCCAGTAAAAAATTCCCCCCTAATGCACAAAGTTAGAAGCATCAGCTGATGACTGAAGTGATCTTGTGACAGGTTAACATTAAGAAGAACTAGTGGAGATCATCATCGGTTACAATACATTTACATCATGACATCTTTGCTGAGTGACACATACCCATTCTCAGCACAAAGTTAACATCACATGTAAAATGATCAAGAAGACATGTCCACTAATTAAAAAGTGTGAATCTATGATTAGATGACTATATGGTCATAGCCATAATGTTTCATAGTTTTGCATTGATCCTGAAACTACAACCAAGTTTGATGTAACTAGACCTGAGGTATTCTATCTCATTCACTCGACCATTCAATGTATGAGTCTAACCATGTGAATAAAGGAGTTAGAGTCAAACATGGTAAATACCATATAATTACCATCCAATGATGCAATTCATTAAGAGATGTGATAGCAACCATCATTGATCTTAATGCTTCTCAAGGTACAGTAGTACAATTCGTATGGTGTGAATGAATGAGTTTAACGTAAAGACCACACATAATTTTTTAGTCGAAGGCCAATGATGAAAACATGTCGTTGGGAGTGACAAGACTTTCCATATATGTACGTAAGCCCCAAGGTACTAAATAAAAAATTTCTAAGTCAACTTCCTCGATAATGAGATGATTTCAACAAAAGCGACTTGTCGTACGAGGCCCATGATGTATCCCTCATCAATGACATGAAACATGTATCATGATTTGACACAAAATTATATTGATGTAGAATTGGTTCAAGAATGAAAGAAATGGAATGAAGGCCTAAGAATATTGTAGAAGATATAAACTCAATGATTTCTCTTGAACACATTAGTAACACTGAATGGACTTGGTAGCATTGACCCAAAAATGAAAAGGGAGGCTTTGAAATGGTGTTATAGACCAAAATACAAGAAAATTTCCCAACCTAACATCCACAAAGATGAAGAGGAAGAGTGTCATATTCAAGACCGACTCATTGCCATTAAGGTGGAGTACTATATTTTCCCAATGTCCGCAACCATTTCTGGTCAGCACCTCTTCATTTTTTAACAAGCTTGAGGAGGATAACATACACTTGATCTATAAGTTCATCCTTTAGATGAATCCTTCTGATTATATTTAACAAACTGTGAGTAGGACTGGTTTTTTCCCATCATTGTCAATAATTCCATCGTTGTTTGATGTTTTTACGAGTCCAAAAAAGGTGAAACTCGACTTTTTTTCCTATTTAGAGAGTTTGAAAAAAAGGAGAAAAGGAAAATTCCAAAGGTTTCTTTTCATACATAGTCTCTTGAGTCTGAAAAGGTAGAAAATAATACTCATGAGAACCTCTTAGCCATGTTTTAATAAGGTATTCCTTTTTCATAGATAGTCTAGCTTAGTGAGTGTGTGCCCATCGAGGCCACATAGTTGTAATCGAGCTCGAATTATTAATGAAATCAATGTGTTTTTTTTATGTATTCTCATTCATGTATTATTTGTGTGCATTTATTGGAATGAGTTTCAGGTTTAAACATATATTTCGTGAGAGGATTTTTGTAACGCAGCATTGTGGGGTGAGATCTTAATGTGGTAGCTATCATGAAGTGTGGTCACCAATTTCCAGTTTCACTACATAACGAAAAATTTCATCCAAATGTGGACCCATAATGCACAGGTTCGCGAGTTGTGTAAATATGCAGCTTTATTTCATCAAAGTGGTATCAGAGCCGAAAAATATTCTGTGTAAAGGTGAGAATATCTTGAATATTGGTGAGTATGTGGTATTTATATTGTTGTACAGGTAGCGACAGAAGAAGGTGAGAAGATTGCAGCAACCTAGAGCTAGGAGTGCTCAAATGGTTCCAAGGAAGAGAGAACTCGAGAGATGCCAAAGGACTAAGCTCAGAGGAGAGAAGCTTGGTGACGTGTCAGGTAGTAGGGAGGGCTTGTTACTACAGAGGTTTTGTTGCAACTCATAGAAATATCATAAAGGCAATTCCACAAAGGAGGTGGGTAGAATTTCTAAGGGATGAAGGAGGCATATGACGAGAAGGTCATAAAAAATTTTGTACCTAGGGATTTTGATGAAGGAGCATCAACGACCCAAGTCAAAATCATATTTTGGAACCTTCCAAAGGAGAATGTGTGGCATGAGGAAGAGATTTCCTCCAAATCTTATTGAGTGTGTTTGTAATTTGTTATTTTATGCATATTTTGAGGGATGTGAGCGAAGATAGGGATTGATTAGATCTCACTTGATCTGATCCATATTGTGTTACTCTATTTAACTGTAAGAGTGATTGTGTAGAAGGGGGAGGCTGATGCAATGTAATACCAGGGTGAGTGTGTACCCATCGAGGCCACATAGTTGTAATTGAGCTAAAAATATTAATGAAAGCGATGTGTCTTTTTTATGTATTCTGGTTCATGTATTATTTCTGTGCATTTATTGGAATAAGTTTCAGGTTTAAACATATATTCTGTGAGAGTATTTTCGTAAGGTATTAGCTTGGAGTGAGATCTTAGTGTGGTAGGTGTCATGAAGGTTGGCCACCCATTTCTAGTTTCCCTGCATAACAAAAAATTTTGTCCAAACGTGGACCCATAACCCATAGGTCCACGAGTTTAGTAAAGATGTAACTTTGCTGCATCACACTAGCATGATAACATGAGCACTATCATTAGTCTACCAGGAGGCTTATAACCATATTTTGATTTCATGTATATTTTAGGCTGTGTGGCCATATGTGTCTCGACAATTCTTTTGTAAAACAAACATTTGATCTATATATATATATATATATATATATATATATATATATATATATATATCCAATGTTTCTTATGGTTCTATTGTCTCTTTCAATGTACATGATGTGTATTCAATTTAATTTACATGTGTCCCAAATGTCTATATAAAACATGATTAGAAAATACATCTTTAAATGTTAGATTTCTATAAATATGTCGATATTGGTTGAAATCAAAATATCTTTCTAGAAGGTGAACCCTAAGGAACATGTGGAGCATAGTTGGACTGCTAATTGAATAGGCATTAGTCCATTGTAGTACAACAAGTTGTGAGTTGAGTCTCATAACTATATCACAAATATCCCAGGAAATATATTAACACAATTGTTCGATCACTCTGTTATACTCAATGTTATTATTGGTAAAGAGACTGATAAAAATCCCTTGTAAACTCACTAACTCGCCATTTATAGGATATATAGCCCATGACGCAGAAGAAAGGTTTTAGGTACTACGACTAGTGCCATCAATGTAACCAATATATGGTTTAAGGGATGTCGACATCTGCACATAAAATTTAAACATAATTAACAAAAACTGTAGGAAATTTTGAAGGGGACACACTAAAAATATGCTCAACACACCTATATAGAATATGTACACAATGCACTATGAAAATATCAAGCATAGTATTCATTAATGTATAACCCATTTCTAGGTTGCACCAAGGGAACTCCATGATAATCAACAAGCTCATAACCCCCCTTTAGCAAGAACACATTTAACATTATATAGACCTAGCCTCATTGGCTCGAACATCCCCAATCTTAATTTATCAGAATCTTTATTGTATTAGAAAATAATATCTTCTTCCGAGAAGACAGTAAACTTGACACTCTTGTCATATTGCACCTTGATACATTTCTTATGCGCTTCATTAGCCATTACAGCATCACGTCGGGTTTCATATAACTGTGGCATATGTAACATATGTTCCTCTTCTATGGAAGTGGGAGGAAGCAGTTCAATAACAAGTTTAAGAGATATAATTTCAAATTCGATTGCAAGGATTGCTTCCAAACCATAAAAAATTTGGAATGGTGTCAACTCGATAGTATTCCTATTGGAGGTTCGATACACCCATAAGATCGTATAAAGGAAAAGATGATAATGTGATTTATGGACCACTATCATGCATTGAAGCATTGTTTTGAGAACTTTTTTGATTTCCTCAACTTGCCCATTCAAATTGAGGAAAGTAGGGAGTGTAACTCTCATGGGAGATTCCCAGCTTGCCAGTCAATTCACACATCATCTAATTGTGTTAGATTTTTTCATGCTCCATAAATATAGCCTCTCAAACACTAAACTGTTTAGTGACATGGTTGAATAAAAAGAGAGGAGTTGTTTCATTGGTATTATTGTATGTAGCCATCACATCGATCCACTTGGTAAAATAGTCAAATTCTATAATTATATAGCCATGCCCCCCAACCGAGTGAGGGTTACATGTCATGAAATCAATGCCCCATTTTTCAAACAGCCCTATAACCATAAGAAGTTGCAAAGGAGTGGGAGGAGCATGGGTCTTCTTATCTTATATCATGGAAACATTACACTTTTAGATGGAAAGGATGTAGTTGCGAAATATGCTAGGCTAAATGTAACCAACACACATGATCTTCTATGTAGTGGCATAACCAAGGATATGACCACCACATGCCCCACAATGCCATTCATTTAAGACTTTATCGACCTCCTCATGAGTGAGACACCTTCGAAATACCATATTGATACCACGATGATAAAGGGTGTCCTTGATTATAATGTAATTTTTGGCTTTATAACGGATACGCGATTGACCATAGTGAGAGGTATCAAACCAAAATTTATAGGTTTTGAGATATATGAGAATGTCTCCATATCATGGGTCAAATGAAAAAATTAGGAACAAAAACTCATCCATAATATAATCATGAGACATTATCTCAATTTCAGGAGTGGGAAGGTAGAAAATTAGCTTAGCAAAAACTAAGGATTTCTTCGACTGGATTTTATGAATTCCAAATCAAAATCTTGTAGGATGACAATCCACTTGAAGCACTTGACCCTCTATAATTGTCGGATTTTGTATATGTATTCTTAGATTGCATTAATGGTTATCTAATGAAGTGATTTATGTCTCCTTTAATCAACAATTATTTGGATGATTACTTAGTTGGCTTCAATTAGTGAACGAATAGATCTATGGTACAATAGTGAGAGAAAATACTTCAGAAAATCCTGTGGTACTCGCCTCTCCCTCATTTCCATTATGGGATCATGGTATGAGTGTCCCATTCTCATAATGCAAAAACAGATTTATTGTTTGATCACTGCATAGCATAGGATTTCTTGTTGAATATATCATTGTTTCTCAATTTCTTAGAAGTACCTGTAATTTTCATTTTGGTTTCTTGAGTTTTATATGGTTTAGAAGCACTTCCATTCATAGAATTTGACATTAGCCATTAATAACTCTATTTTTCCTAAATTCAACTCATCTTTTCCATATGTAAATGAAGTTGTGCATAAATGAAGAAAATAATGTATGTTGTTGTAGGAGTTTCTGATCTTCACAGAGATTCATCTCACTAGCCTCATCCAAGTCTTCTCCACCTACACTACTAATGTCCACCAAACCCTAATCTAAGTTTCTTTTTTGTAGCAAAGTGGACATCTTCCTTGATCGAGTTCAACCCTATTAAAGACTTGGGCTCAACCTTGGGTAGTGTGCACCTCCTCTGTGGCTTATTGGCCCATCACACATCTTCCCCACACTTTATTCTACCTTTCCTACCTCCCTATGGATTTCAACCTATTTCCCGTATTAAAACAAGGCATCATGTAGTAGAACTCGAGCATCTTGTAGTACTACATGAAACCCTGTAACAACCTATTTTAAGCTCGACTTGAGTAGAAATGATCATATGAGCCTAGTTTAAGCCTCCACTTGGATTCCACATCCTTAACATTGTTCTAGACCTTTTTCCCGATACTTGTATCCCCTGCCAAAAATCAAATTGGTTTAATTATCATTTACATTCATAAAATAGAAAATCAAAGACGCTTTTCTACAATTTCTAGTTAGTACATGCATGAAGCATTCACAATAGTTTTCGAATACTTTCCATGCTTATTTAGTAAAGATAACTAGATGTTAGAAGCAAGGTTAAGTTACGTGCCTTTTGAAAGAAATATGTGTAGATTCTTAGCTAGATGATTTCATGTCACTTGATAACACTTTCCAATTCAGCATTTCCATTCCATAGAGTAAGAAACATTTCCTTTCTAATTAATAAGAGAGTGGTTTGAAAAACCCTAATGGTCTATAACCATAGTTGAAAAGTGATAAGAGTATATAGTTGCATCTAATGTGTATACATAATTGTCACCTCCAAGTTTCTACAAACCCCGGGTTGTTGAAGTAGAGTTGGTATCCCTAGGAGTTCGGGCATCCTTGTAGCAATACTAGAGCTTATCATAATCCATACATAATAAATGAATATTTATTTAGTTTATTGAAATCACTAAGAGTGGGAAAGATTAAATCACCAACTTGGTTGATTCTACATAGCAAGTCCCTTCGAAGGTAATGATAGTGGGGATGCTTTGCCAGGTCAGCTCAAAAAAATATTTGAATTAAAAAAACATAAAGTGTGGTGCCCAATTTGTGTTATAAATATAGCAAAGGTTAGATTATCATCGCCTAGTAGATAATGGCACACTTGGAAGGAAGTGGATAACCAATCCTCTAAATTTGACAATCCATCTTTAATATGATTATTTTACCGTGGAACTTTGTTCATTTAACTACTAGACATTTAGAAGATTATTTGGCTCTTATGTGAAGACATGTGGTGACATTTGATAAATTTTAGAGTCATTGAAGTACTTTAGCTACTAAATATTTAGTTATAATATACTTTTTCGAGATGTAATGCATGATATAGAGAACTATATTGAACGTTTTATATGACTATATTGAACTATATTGAACTAAGGCAACCATGGTCATTGAGGAGGTTTGAGTATTGTTTGTTGGTGATATTCTTCACTAGGGTCCAGTCTCTTCAAGTAGGATATTCGCAACACATGAAGGCCAAGGATGAGGTTACAAAAGGTGTTTGGAATTCTGTTCATGAGTCTAAAGTACACCAGAGGCACGACATGGCCTTCCAGTCTAATCGATGGATGGTTTCGGTTGTGTTCTCCGCGTTTAGATAGCCCGCAATCCCTATATTTATTGGAGGCGAACTGCAAGCCTCTTATGGGCTAGTTGAAAGGGAATTTATGGCTTATTAATATAGCTAAAGTCAAGCTATAGGAAAACGGGGCAAGAAAGAAGGAGGAGGTTAGTTGTAGTGAAGAAGGAGGTTAGTCATAGTTATTTAAGGCAGTGTTGAAGGAAACTGAATGGGTTGATGTTGTCTACAATAAGACCCTAATTAAGTTCCATATCGATTGTTATTTCATCATCATGTTAACATGATTGGACTTCTGTAATTGGGCTTTTTATACTGAGTAAAGAAGGTTTCTCTATTTGGACTAGGACTGTGGTCCTCTTCAAATAATATTTGTTGCTTCTTTTCTTATTATTGATCTCTGGTTAGGATAGAATTTTCAAGCTATTGTATAAATAGAAGATTCTCCTAGGCTACATCTTTGCAATTTGTATATGTCTCTCTTCTTGTTGAATATTTAATATAAAAAATAATAAGAATTGATCAAGGGTTTCCCATCTTGGAGTATGGCTCATGTTCTTTCTCAATTATAGTCATGTGATAATGTTTTATGTGATTTCTTAAGGAAATGGATGTAATTAAAATCAAGCTAACATGAAGTAACTATTCTCATCATGTATGTAGTTGGAGTGAGAGATAGCATAGGAAATATGTTCCTCTCACCTCCTTGCATTAACTATGGAAATTTTCAGTAACCCTTGAAGTTTCATAGTGACATGATTTTGCATAAGACAATTTGAGTATAAGAATCTAGCTGTAATTTATATGTCAAAATAATAGGCCTAGTATTCACAAGGTTCTTATACTCTGAAAAATAATGAGTATTACTAGAATTGTTGTAATACCACTGTAAGAATGAAATACTAAACCTTCCTCACTAGAACCTCAAGCAAAAACATTTTTTTGGATTTCAAGTGGATATGCTCTAAAATAATTCGACCTGTGAAGAAGTAATAGTCCTATTACGATATAAGATTTGTTGCATACATGCAAGTGTATTAAAGACTCCAGGGGCTCTATCTACATACATTTCTTGACAACTATTTGACATCTACATGATTTTGTGGCTATAAAATGAGGATACTTCATGCTTGTCTAAGTTTCAAGAGTGACTTTAGCTCAAACAAATCTCACTTTCAAAATTCCAATCCATTCCTATATGGGGATTTTCAAGAAGATAACAAACCTAGGTATAGAAGCTCTTATGTAGGAGTTTCAGGACTCATTCAATCACATTCTTCTACCCTAGCATAGAAGTAAGTGTAGTGAGAATTTTTCACTTGAATCAATCTCAATAGACACCAAAATATTCTACCCTAGAATAGAACTAAGTGTCGCAAGAATTTTTCACTTGAATCAATCTTAATAGACACGAAAATTTATGAGGACTAGATTCTCTTGAATATGAAAATATTTTTTCATTTAACAAGTATATATTTGTACATGAATGTTCATCTAAAATTGTTTTATTAATCAAAAGCATTTTAGCTAATCATGTATAACATAAAATTCTTACATTAGATTATTTTTAAAATCAAACCTATATTACTTTATATCCTTTAAATTTACTATTTCAAAAAATAATGTAACATTTTATTATTTATCTAAAACAAATTAATTAAAATAACACAAAACTTTTAAAATAAAACATAAACTAAGAATAATAATAATGGAAATCACATATTATTTTGAATGAATTCTTGACTCAACATAATTATATCACAATATATTAAATGCATAACAACATTCTAACAAAAAACTAATTTAAAAAAAAAAAAAAACTAAACATTTAAAATAAAACCTAAATAGAAAATAATAATAATATAAATTACATATTATTTTGAATCAATGCTTAACTCAACATGATTACATATTAGTACATAACAATAAATATAATTATCTAAACATCCAAACATTAACATGCTTTATATATTTTCTCATAATAAAAATTAAAATACCTGTATGAAATATCAGTCCCAATAAGTTTAAAAAACACACATATACGAAGAAGGTTCAAACCAACCACATACAACAAAATAAGGTAGACTATAGTCCATTCCTGAATTCAGTTGTGTGTACCAATCCAGCACTCCATTTAGCTAAGCATTGGAACCATCCCCAAACATAGAAACTAATCCCTTTATCAAGCACACCCTTCTTGCTTCAAGATAGGTTCTCTTTTTAATCTAAACTTTGATACTATTAGCACTCTCTATTTTTGGAGGCTCACGAGGAAAATTGGAGAGGTAACCACAAATCTCTTCTCTACCATAATGAGGGCTCCCTTTATGTGAATTTTCAATCACATTCTTAGGGTTTAGGTTAGTTATGAACATCAAAAGCTAGGTTTTAAAATTGTGGTTGGGTGATTAAGGAGAGGTCCATTGGGCATGGATTCATAAGAGTTTTTAGCAATCAATCACAAGTATACATAGAATCTTAAAAGAGGGCTAGGTAGGAAAATTCCTTGATCTTACAAAGTTGTTTTGCTAAGGATGATATGAATAAGAATGATGATGTATTAAATCAATGGGTTTCAAAGATGAATTTCATATTTAATTTCAAAAGGGAAACATTTATATTTATTAACAAGGCAGATAAAAAATAGTTATGGTGTCTTTGACCAAGGATGACATTCTTTCCATCTTAAGATGTGAAAAAATATTGTATTCTTCCATGACTCAACTTGTTAATGTTGAATATGTCATCTCACCATCTTGTTTTATGCAAGTCAATCTAATCAATTGCATGAACATTCTAGGTGTCAAAAGAAAAGACACATGTTTTGTAAGATTCTGCACTTTCACCCACTAGAACTATAGGTTCCAAGAAAGATAATTGGAAATGTCTCTTCCATGTGTCAAATGAATACAACAATGTATATTGGGTAGTAGAAGGCAGTTTCCAGAATTCTAAATAAGTTGTGATCTTCAATGCTTCATTCTTCCCTTTAATATTTGTGTACCTAACAAAATATTTTTCTAGTTAGAAAGGATATAGTTTTCTAGTGTGAACCCTTTTCTCTGAGGATTCCTCTTGAGTGTTTTTTTCTTTCTTCTCTTGAAAACTAAAAAGTCTGCAACTTGAGATCTCTATAGGAGACATTCCTTCCCTTGACCTCTTAGTTTTTTTTTGATATAGGAGTTTGTAGGGATGTCTCACTCACAATTTGTTCTTCAACCTAATGTAGTGTATTATATTTCTACTCTTGATTTACATATTGCTTTATTTATGGTATAGGTGTATGTACATAAGGTGGGGTCCTCTCCTCCACACTTAATTTTGAAATTATCACTAAAGGATCATAAGACCATGTGAAACCCAATTTTAATTTCATTTTCTTTAGTAAAACATATGCCTCCTTTGTTTTTGTTGTGATATTGAGGAAGAAAGGGCCAATCTATGCCTTCAGCTTAAAATGTGCATTTTTCTACCTTGATACAAAATGCATGCCATCCATATTCATAATTTTTCTGATGTATTTTAAGGATGATTCTTCTTGGCAAAAAAACTAGTAACCTGTAAGCATGGAGTTCAAATCCATATGTCTTAATTTCTATATAGTTCTAGTAAAGACATCAGTGTCCAACCTTGGGTTACCCTGTAAAATGTAAAACTCTCTTGATTTATGTTGAAATCCTTGGATAACATTTGTTAAAATTGGCAACTAAAGCCAAACTCCTTGCAAATGAACGTAGCTCTTACAGATATCTCTCATTCAATTGTAAAGTTGACATTATATATATTTCAATTCAAAAAATTACCAAGGATATTACATTTTTATGAACATATGAAAAGACCCAAAATGCTATAATCATGTAAAGTAACTATTCAATGCAAAAGCAATATTCGAAAACAAACCAGGATAACATTTATGTTGAAACCCTTGGATAACGTTTGTTAAAATTGACAACTAAAAGAAAACTCCCTAGAAATGAAACTAGCTCTTACAAGGATCTTTGGTTCAATAGTAAAGTTCCCCTACATTATATATATTTAAATTCAAAACAATTAACAAACATAAACTTTGGAAAACAGAGCCAGAATGTTATAATCATTTAACATAACAATTCAATGCAATATAAATCTTGGAAACACTAGAACCTATAGGCCAGCACGAGAGGAGCGAGAAACTGAATTTTTCCTCTCATTTTTATCATTAGCAGTAGAAGTTGATTTTTCATTCCCTGAGAGCTTCGCACCTTGGCCTAATTTATTGCCTTTCACTTGTGGTAGGCCCTTGGCACCTTTAACAATTTGATTCTCTCCAACAACCATTGTGTCTGCCTGGCATATACTTCTGGATACTCTAATCAAGTAGATCTCTCTTATAGACCTGAAGATGGAATCTTCTTCCCAGATCCTCCTCTCATGCACCTATACAAGAAGCATAGATTATACTGCAAAAAAATAGCTAAATAGAGCAGTGCAAAAGTGCAGAAGGACTATTTGTATTTGAGCATCAAAGGCAGTTGATGGAAGACATGACCTAGTTGATAATAAGTACTTGATGATGCCGAAGTCTATATTACTAGAATACCTGGACAATGCTTTTCAGTTTTGAGAAAAGGTTGATGAGCACCTATCTTACACCTTCGCGCTTCCGAGCAATCAGCAATGCTATTGGGCCCTTGTGATCTCTTTTTATATATATCATAATATATGTTCCCTCTGTGCTTATTTATAAATATAAAAAGTATATGGAAGATTGGGTAGGGTTTAGAGGGCGGTAAAAGTACCTTTGAGGAAGGTTAGGTTCAACTTTGAAATAACTTCGAGTTAAAATTAAATAGTATTCTTAAAATATTAAATATTATAAAAGACTTAAAGAGGGGTGTGAAATTGAAGGGAAAGGAGAAGTTAAAAGTTGTAAAATAAGAAATCTTGTGTCAAATTTAACCAAGGGAAGATAATTTTTTAAAATAACTTAAAATTTTATTTAATTTTTAAAATATGGATATTGTTAAACAGTTTAAAAAATGATTAAAATTATTAGCGGAAATAAATTTTATAGTAGAAGTTAGAAATTTTTCCTAATAGGTATAGAAAATTATATTGTAAATGATAGACCATAAATTTATTGTAAAATTAGTTAAAAACCTATGTATGAAATGATAATTTTTATTTTTATTTATAATTAGTAATTACCTGTTATTTTAAAAGATGTGTCTAATAATTAATAAATGGGTTGAGAGGTGCTATACCACTCAATATAAGGGTTATTAAGAATTATTTGTGTTTTAAAAGTTGTTTTAATGATTAATAATTGGATTCTTCTATGGAGGAGGAGGAATTGTTAGGAGTGTCAAAAGTGGCCGGAATGAGGGCAAAAACATTCAAAAAAGCCTTGTAGAGGCAGTGTTTGAATCATGTTTTTGATAGTGAAAATGGATTGAGGACATCAAAAACTTCTACTGCACCTAAAATTATAAAGTTTTAGAGATTTTACTTGGATTCACAAAAGTACATATGGTGCTTTTTCAAAATATAGTTTGAATTTCCATAACTTTCAGCAAAAAGGCATCCCTTAATAATTCTGTTGAGAGGTACTATAGCATTTAATATAAGGGTATAGTGGAGATGTTTCCAAATTGGTATTAAATAATATTATTTTTAAAATTCAAATAAAATTTTAGGGAGGTGCTTATTGTAGATTATTGTTTTTAATGGTTTTCAAAAGTCTTGGTGTTAGGATGAATTATTAGTTTATGATAGTTGTGGTTTACATATATTTAGGGAGGTTGTTAGTTTGGCATCAACCATTTATTTTGAAAATTTCAAACAAAAATAAAATTACATTAAAAGTTATAATAAAAAAATTTAATTTTATGTGTGGACAACATTCTTGTTATTAGACATAATGAGGGAGAGAAGAGTTATCTATATTTAGTATAACACGATAAACCCTCAACGAGAATTTAATATGGGTTAACCATATGATTTAAGATTATATAGTTAGATTTTAAATATTTTAAAACAAAATATATATTAGAGAATTACAGTGAATATGTACAGAGTATCTTAAATGATCATTTGTCATTTGTGCCTAATAATTAATAATTTTTTTCATCTTAAGAGTTGTGCCTAATAATTAATAATAAAAAATTCATCTTAAGAGTTGTGCCTAATAATTAATAATTGGGTTGAGAGGTGTTATATCGCCCATAATATGGGTATAAGGGAGATATTGTCACACTGGCATTAAATAATATTATATTAAAAAATCCAAAATTATGGTAGGTTGTTAGTTTTCAATTTGTGGAAAATAACCAAACTTCCAAAAAGATTTTGACTAACATTCCATAGAAATTTTGTGAAATTTTTACACCAATTAAGCGTCACTATTTTGGGTGCCTTAACTTTTTTTTATGGTTTTGAAACCATTACACCATCAAAAAATGATTTATATACTCCCTTGGTTGGATTTACAAAAAAAAAAAAAAAAAAAAAAAAAAAAAAAAAAAATCTTGGAAAATAGTCAAACTTCCAAAAAGATTTTGACTAGCATTCCATAGAAATTTTGGTAAATTTTTACACCAATTAACCGTCACTATTTTGGGTGCCTTAACTATTTTTCTTATGGTTATGAATCCATTACACCATCAAAACTGATTTATATACTCCCTTGGTTGGATCTTAAAAAAAAAAAAAAAAAATTGAATGGCTAAAAACCACTCTCTTTGGAAAATTGTGGTCTCCATGGAAAATACCTTAATAGGTATGCCTTTGAGGTTGTTTAGTGTATCTAGGGAGGTTTTTGGTTCTCCATCAACCATTTATGTTTAAAAAATCAAAGGACAATTAAACTACAATAAAAATAATAATAATAAAATTAAGCATGTTTACTTGTGGACATGATTCATTTAGTACATTATGATAAATGGTCAGTTAGAAATTGATTTGTGTTAACCATAGGATTTAAAGTTGTATACATGAATTTTAAATATTATAAAAGAAGTCAAAATATTTAGAGAAATTAAGTGAATATATAGATTACATGTAGTCTAACTTTATGAAATGGTCTTTTTCATTACATATTTCTAGTTAATTTTAATCAAAATCAAATAAGGATTTTTAAGAATTTGAATTTAAATTGTTTAATATGCAAAATATGAGAGCTTTTTAATCGATTATGCATTCAAAAATATATTTTAGACACCAAAAAATCATACTCATGCTTCAAATTGTATGCTTAGATTCGATGGTGAAAAGGGTAATTTCGTGGATAAGTTAAACTAAGCCAAAGATAATTTATCATTTGAGTCTAATAATTAATAATTAATTTTCATCTTAAAATTTAATAATTAATAATTGGGTTGAGAAGTGGGCATAAGGGATATGTTGCCACATCACCATTATATAATATTATATTAAAAATTCAAATGAAAATATAGGGAGGTAGTGACTTCTCACTCTTGTTTGAGGTGGTATTTAGACATTTGAGTCTTGGGATGAACTATGGGTCTCTAAGAGATGTGGCTTGGAGGCCTTTGAATATATCTAGGAAGGTCACTAGTTCCCCATCCACCAGTTATTTTGAAAAAAAAACTATATTAGAAATAATAGTAAAATAATTACTTTTATGTTTTGACATTATTCCTTTAATAAAACCTAATCACACTAAGAAGATTTAAAAATCAAATTTCCCTAACCATAGGATTTAAAATTATATAGATAAATGGTCCACATGGTCTATATGAGTTTGAAATTCATTTCAGAAAAATCTAGCCAAGTTATTGTGGCCTAAGGGAGGTGTTATCCCTTAGTGATTTTCATGACTTAAATGGACCTAGACCTCTATGAATCAAGCCACAATTTGGAGTTACAAGTCATCTTAGGATTCACGTTAGCAAACAAAAAAACAAGTGATATATATAAGTGAAAAAAGATTCAAATTTTTATTCATAAAGAAAATCTATTTAATACAATTAAGTTAAAAAAATATTACAATAATAATTAAAAGTGAAAAAGTCAAGTCTCACTAGTACATGTGGTTGAGGATGGACTTTCTTAGCAAGGTGACCAAGGATCAAATGTCATAAGGGGAACTAGACTATGCCTTTTCAAAATTTCTAATTCGTGAGTTTCTATATATATATATATATATATTATAAAACTCAGTTATACATTTCATCTATTGTTTAATTTTTGTATATCATGGTGAATTATTAATTAGGTAAATTATCTAGTCTAGGCCTAATATGAAATCTAGCGGGTTCCACAATAAGATGAACAATATATCTTATAGCTTTTATGGAAGATATCCTAGGAATTTATGAGTTAGAAAGACTCAAGACTCCATGATGGTGGGGAACCTACTCTTAGAGCCTTGTCATAGTATACCAAAGATAACACCTTGTCATATTTGAAATGAGGTGGATGGGCTAACATCCCATTGTACCAATCACATGACCATTTCACAGTCAAACTTATCTAAAATTTAAACATCATTACCAAGGACATATGGATTTGTAGGGTGATACTATATAAAACCTCTTTGAATTTCGTTGGAGTTTTGCCTTAGTTCTAAGGGATGTCCCTAACCTTCTCCTACTTATGAAACTTCTCAAGTATGAGTTTGTGTACATGTTATTGTTTCCTGGATGCTCCTTTTGATCAATATGAAAATGAACATTGTTTTTCGTTTCCATCACATTTTAACATTTTGGGATAAGGACCTTAAAATATCTTTTGCATCAAGATCCTCATATTGAAGGAACTTACCTAGGGAAATTTTCCATTTCTTTCTCTTGGAAGAAGCCCAAGATGCCTCACTTCCGATATTTCTTCATTGAAAAAGATTTATTTGACTAAATTATTAAATTCAAACTATCTTTAATTTGGGAGAAAGAATATTTCCATTTCTTAGCATGTGGATTGAGTTATGAATCTAATGGAATATTATTAAATATTTGTAAGGACTAACCTTATAATTTTTTTATTTTTTTTAAATATTAAAAATACAATGATAAGAAAATACCATTAGGAACTCAAAAAATATTAAGAATTATATAAAACTTTCCTTAATTCCACTTCATTGAACATATCATATAATTTACATGTTATTAACTAAACCATAATGAACTCATACAAAATAGTATTATAACAACATAGGTACCGTTCATAAGGAGACGAGCTTTAACTTGACTTGCTGCTAATTGCCCTCCTTTTTGTAGGTCACCTCCAAGTGTGAATGTCAACGTGCTTAATCCGAATGCAATGACCCACTGTTGACCACCAAACCTACTCCTTGGGTACTCTCCTTCCCCGTGGACCCCCGAGCTGTAATGGGGTTGTACAAAGGAGGAATGTAATAGTTGGTAGAGGAGAGCACTCTTTGGCTCAAGAGTCCCCTCTTTAAAGTCCTCTTCCTTACCAAAATCACTATAGCTCGTAGTCACTACTCTGACATAGTCTCATCCATCCAACAATAGGGTAAAACATCCCTTATCCCATGGTCTACCCCTTCTTTTATAGGAGTCCTCATAGGTGACACTTGGCCTTTCATGCATAATTGATTATTTTTTATAATCCAATAGTTTGATTATTCACCCACCCATGTGTCACTCTCTCATCAAGGATCTCCAAAATTATTTACTTAAATTTTAATTTAAAAATAATATTTTTCCTCACTTCAATAAGATTCCATTTTATTCTCCTAGTTGTCTCTTGATCCCCCTTTTTACTACTTAATTTATGTTCAATACTAAAGTCAATTTATAAGTCAAGATTTGATCCCCTATCTACTCACTAATTTAACTCAAGTTATCTCTTAGATGGATATTCTTAAGTTGGTTATTGCCACATGGAGGTTCTCTAAATTTCTCTAAAATTTAATTTATTAATATTATTTTGAATCACCATCCTATTCTCTTAATTAGGTTTAACTATGTTATGATTAATAATTATCCATACATTTATGTACCTCTTTCCCCTTTTTACCTAATTAAATTACATTATCTACCTAAAATTTTTGAACATGGGAAGGGTAGAGTTTTTAAGGTAAAATATTTTATTTCTTCCTATGATCCCCTTAACCCAAGTTTTATTATTGATTTAATTACCCCGTTTCAATCATAATTTACCACTTGATGTGAATTTACATGGTTTTCATATCCTCATTATATTTATTAATTGATTTATTTTTAATGATTCCAAGCGTGCCAAGTTTGGTAATGCCCTTCAAGAACATCCCTTGAAGTTCCAAGGGTGTCACACCTAACAGTTTATTTGTGATGCAAGGGTGCCAAGTTGGTCGTGCCGTTCAAGAAATTCCCCTGAAATTCTAAGGGTGCCATGCCACTTGCCCTTCAAGCATTCAATGGCTACAAGGGGAAAGTATAGGTGCAACGATAGAGACCACTATCATCTCTTATGGTGCCTGCTATAGTAAGACTAATGGTGGCAGGGATCAAGGAATCCACTTTGATACGCACCCCTAGGTAAAATCCTCATGAGCAACCCTACGTTGGGACCTGCCCTCGTGACATCATGATCTTCAAGGCGAAGGTGTTTCAACCTTTCTAGCCCAAGTCATGACGGGAGTGCTGGTGGGTGAGATTAATGACAGTATCCCACCTCTCCCATGCAGTTCCATCCAATTATACAACCCCATCACCCATATGTGAGTCATTCAGCCAAGCAACTAATATGTGCCTTGAACCACTAACATATCATCAGAATATAAATAAACATATATAGCAGGTTTCAAAATTGACTTAAAATTTCAAAGACAAAATATAAATTTCCATCAAACGAGGTGTCGGGAGCTCATCATATGTGAGTGCCTCTCGTGGTTTCCTACCATACTCAATAATCATCAGTAATAAGGTTTCTCATTGTTAGTCATTGTCATAATAGCATCATCAACATCACCCAGTCATTTGCATCATTGTTCATTGCGAACCAGAACTAATGCAAGTAGGTAACATAGTGGACACATCCATCATGGATATCATCATCATAACATCAATGGAAACATACATATCCATCAAATCTATCAACATCTTAACATAAATAAAAAAACATACCTACACATCAAAGCTATCATCATCATGATATCAGTAGAGAGCATACATATCCTTTACTATTATCATCATCATAAATTCAATAGAGAGAATGCATAAACGTTAATGTTACAATCGTCATAATGCTAATAGATAACATACATAATCATTGATTCTATCTTCATCATAATATCAATGGAGAACATACATAAACATGACAACCACTAATATCACAACCACCAACAATAGAGTCATGTGTTTGGACCCTCAACTTGAGCTCCTCAAAGAGTAAAGTGAGGGCCTTAGGGCTAAATAAATGTTAATTTCATATCTCTGTCAGTCAACTCGAGTAGGGCACTACAATATTTAATATCACTTTTCTTGGAGGTACAACTCATCTTAGGACTCACATTATCTAGCAAACCAAAAAACAAGTGATATATATAAATGAAAAAAGATTCTAATTTTTAGTCGTAAATAAAATCTATTTAATACAATTAGGTTAAAAAAATTATTACAATAATAATTAAAAGTGAAAAAGTCAAGTCTCACTAGTACATGTGGTTGAGGATGGGCCTTCTTAGCAAGGTGACCCACGATCAAATGTCATAAGGGGAACTAGACTATGCCTTTTCAAAATTTGTAATTCGTGAGTTTATCTATATATATATTTATATATATATATATATATAGATATATAAACTCATTTATACATTTCATCTATTGTTTAATTTTTGTATATCATGATGAATTATTAATTAGGTAAATTGATCTAGTCTAGGCCTAATATTAAATCTAGCGGGTTCCACAATAAAACAAACAATATATAACATGGCTACTATGGAAGATATCCTAGGAATTTATGACTTAGAATGACTCAAGACTCCATGATGGTGGGGAACCTACTCCTTGAGCCTTGTCATAGTACACCAAAGGTAACGCCTTCTCATATTTGAAACAAGGTGGGTGGGCTAACATCCATTGTACCAATCACACGACCATTTCACAATCAGACTTATCTAACATTTGAACATGATTACCAATGACATATGGATTTGTAGGGTGAGACTATATAAAACTTCTTTGAATTTCGTTGGAGTTTTTCCTTAGTTCTGAGGGATGTCCCTAACCTTCTCCTACTTATGAAACATCTCAAGTATAAGTTTGTGTACATGTTATTGTTTCTTGGATGCTCCATTTGATCAATATGAAAATGAACATTGTTTGTGTTCTCCATCACATTAAAATTTTGGGATAAGGACCTTCTAATGTCAATACCTTAAAATATATTTTGCATCAAGATCCTCATATTGAAGGAACGTATCTAGGGAAATTTTCCCGTTCTTTCTCTTGGAAGAAGCCCAATAAGCCTCACTTCCGATATTTCTTCATTGAAAAAGATTTATGTGACTCAATTATTAAATTCAAACTATCTTTAATCGAGGAGAAAGAATATTTCTATTTCTTGGCATGTGGATTGAGTTATGAATCTAATGGAATATTATTAAATATTTAATATCACTTTTCTTGGATTTACAATCAATTGGGTTTTTTCCTATAGATAACACTATGGTTATCTATCCTTGAATGAGAAAAAATTTAGTCATAAAATTTAGATTTAGGCTCAATTTATCTTTATATCAATATTTCTAGTTTACACATGGAGTTAATGGAGTTCATGAAGAAATAAAAACCACTCTTTATTGTGTGTATATTCTATATCTTCATTTTCTACATGGGTGATATTTCCCATCCTACCTTTTTAATTCTTACATGTGAAATCTATGAACGAATTGCATAATGCTCTGGGTACCTTTATTGTTTTTACTCTAGAGATACTAGATTCACTAACATCTACCTCTCTCTTAGTCTACCTTTATTGTTGATTTTAGTAAGGGTATTCAAAAGAATCTTCATGGAATGTGATGATTGTAGTTGGATGAGATTATTGCAAAATATTTTCCCTCCATTATAGGGTGTAAATTAAGAATGACCACCTTGTTTCTTCTTATATTAATCAAAATGCTTAATATGAAAAATAAATATGAAATTGCAAGCCCTCCATGACTATCACTAACAAGGCATATCTAATTTCAAAGAAAATTACACCTAAGAAAAGTATCTTAACTCACACTCACCTTTAGATATAACCAACAAAATTCTCATTCTAGTGATTAATAGGGTGAAGGAGATGTGTTAGAAACCAAGAAAATACTGAGAGGGGAGGTGAATGAGTATTGTAGGAATTTTAAATTTTTCTTTTATTTAGTAAAGATATTAGGGAACCAATAAATACTTCAACAACTATGTATATTAGCATCACAAGAATCAAACATTAGAAGAAAAATTATCACACATAGATTCTTAAAACATTTCTTCAATCTACTTCACAAAGGAGAGATTCTACCTACTATTACAAAGTTCTCTAGCTACAACGAGAAGGAATGTATTATTCCCCAATTCATCAATTACAACTCAAAGGAGCTACAACACCTAGTTTATCGTCTATTACTGAAAGGATATCCAACCCTTAACTATTTAACAACCACTACTTGAAAGAGCTAAAACCTCTCAACAACAAGCTACCAATTTCTTGACCTAAATGATTCATCTTTCATAGAATTTTCACACTAAAATCATGAAGGCTACTTCTTTACATAAAAAAAAATAATAATAATAAAAAAAAAAAATTCTAATTTCAAACAGTTAACATAGACAACATATTATAACTTTAGCAACCTCTACTCATTGATCAATCAATAATTCACACGAGAAGCATCAATATGTAACCAACACACCCACTCAACTAACAAATATGCTCTTAAAAATTTGATTATTCTTATATAGAAAGCAGGAGTGATATTTTTAATTATTGAACTTGCACTTAATTTCCAATATCAGAGGCTTTGATCTCATTAACTTCTTGTTTTTATATTTCTAGAATGCCTTATTGATGTGTAGAATAAGTCTTAAATCTCTCATTTTATGTCTCTATAAGAAAATATGAGGTAAACTATTGTTTTCCTCCATTCTTACATTTTACAATGTTTAGTAGTTTTTTTTTTCTAATTTTGGTAGAATCCAAATTTATTTAATTTGCTAAACTTTCCTATAAGTTATCCATTCCACCATCTGAGTTGGAAACTCATTCATGTGTTCATTTTCAAACATTAGTGCTCTGTTCCTTTAGTTCAAAACCCCAAAATTTGGTATACATACCAAATTCTTCACTCCCAATTCATCATGGAGTTAAGCCCTTAGTTTAGGGATGAGGTGCATAACCAAAGAAAACTGTGTGTAAGCTTTCATTGGCTCCTTTTGTTCGAAGCCAAAAGCACTTATTTAACACAACAATATTCTACGACTCTAATCTAAACACTTGCGTAGAACGTCATCCTAGTTTGAACTTGATTTGAACTTAAATAGGAACACAAGAAATTACAGATATAACAATAAATAGAGAAATGCAACAAAAATAACACATCATTTAATTAATATCACAATACTAAAATATGCTTACAAACAAAATGGAAATAAACTAGCTCGAGTGATGGTAGCTTATCTATGAGAAGAGATGTGGCGGCTATATGCCTCTGAACTATGTTACAATGACGCTCCAAGGTCTATTTACTATTGAGAAACAATGAAAAACCCAAATTATCCAAAAACCTTACCCTAGGATATGAAGTGCCAAAGTTGGAGGCCTCGTTTAGGTAAATTGGCACATTAATTTGATTGGGGTCGTAAGTTTGACATACAATCTCCTTTGTTATATCATAATACCATATTTCAAAGATCTCAAAGAGGAGGCCATGAACAAATAAGGCCCTTTACTCTAAGTGTCATTTTTTTACCCTAGAAACATTGCTTAGGGCCTGAAAATGGCTTCGAAAGTTCAGGACCAAAAAACTCCCAAAGATAGTAAATTGTGCTGCAATTAAGGAAACTAAAAAAATGAAAGAGACAATGATTGGGGTCCAAGTGGAATAGGTGGGTGGCTGCTAATATCCACCTTCATTATCTATCCCCTCAAGAAGAAATGGTCCCCATTGCATTGAGTGCCTCCATGAGATGGGGAAACTTGTGTTGAACTTTGTCCCTAGTGTGCCACTTGCCTTGGTGCAAGGGTTGGTTAACTTTGAAAACATGATACATTTGGAGCTTCTAGGGGTGAGTGTTCTTGATCTGTGTTTCCATGGTTCGATCACTTGTGTCATGTTCCATGTAGTTTGGGTTTAGCTCTTTTGGTGTGAGTTGTTCAGCAATGTGAGATGTGTCTAATAATGGTGGAAAGTGTTGCTTAAGGTAGTCTACATTGAAAATTTGTTGCAGACCAAGGAACAGTGGAATGTCGAGCTCAAAAGCACTATCCCATACAACCTTGGTGATGAATTATGGCTGATATTGGAGCGAGAGAAGCTTGTGACGGGGTCCAGCGACACACTCCTTCTGCAAATATAGCCAAACTTTTTTGCCCACATAGAAGTTGTGTGGCACCCACTGTTGATCACAGCACTACTTTTACTTAGCATTGGATTTGTCCAATATATCATGGACCTACTCGTGGATGTGTTGAACATGCTCAATGAACTGTTATCCATGCCAGCTTCAGACTCAACATGAGATGAATATGCATGAGAAATTGAAAATGGTATGGCCACATTAGTGGGACATAATGGCTAAAATCCCTGAAATGGGTTTGGTTTGTTGAGTTGTGGAGAGCTTTATTGTTGTTGTGATGGACAAATGGGAGGATTTCATCCCATGTGTGTGGATGCTTTGAGTTGTACATGTGCATATTTTGTATGATAATCCTCTTGATGACTTCTATTTGGCCATTAGTTTGGGGATGGAAAGCCATGGACATAGAGAGTTTGGTATCTAGCATCGACCAAATACTTAACCAAAATTCCCTTAGGAATCCGTTGTCGCAATTAGAGACAATGGAATGTGGGATCCCAAAGTGTACCCACACTCGCCTAGAGAAGACCTTAGTAATAGTTTGTGTTGTGATTCTCTTCTTGCAAGACGCCATAATGGCCATTTTATAGAATCTCTCAATGACCACGAAAATGAAGTCATTCATGTGTTTAGTAGAAGGAAGCCCTGACATGTAATCGATGGATATGAACTCCCATGGTCGACAAGTAGTAGGAAGAGGAGTATATAGGTCTTGATTGTTTATGGATGGTTTGGTAATGACGGAGGTAGTGGAGGATTTAGTGTACCTCCCAACATCCCAACAAAGAATCTTCCAATAAAAATACTTTTGTAGCACTGCCACTATTTTTTCTACTCTGAAATGTCGAGGGACCTGACTATAGTGCACCTACCAAATCATCTTGTCATAGTTGCTTGAAGGAGAAAAGATGCGTCCTAGGAAGCATAATAGCACATTGTGGAGTTCAAAATTTGGAACTTGCTTACCTTCAAGGAGTGTCTAGTGATCAACTAAGGCAATCTACAACATTATTGATCTTTCCCTTCTTGTACTTAATGTTCAAATGGAATTGTTGCATGTATGTGGACCATTCACGATGGCAATCATCCTGCAACTTCCCTTGTCTCTGTATGAGTTGTAGGGGTCAATGGTCTACGTGGATGACAGTTTTCCTACCCATAATGTAATGCTTCCATTATGTTATGCCCCTATACTAATAGGTGTCATATATCATGATTGACTTGTTGAGCTTTAGAATATGTTCATACCTTCACTTGTTGCAAAGTTTTTTCATATTTGTAAAAAATTAAAAAAAAATTAAAAATGTAAAGAGGATATACCCTAAAATAAAAATCAAAGGGTTAAAAGAATAAAAATATAGTCAAAAAAATGAAAGAAAACAAACCCCAACAAAAACAAAGACCAGGAAAGTGTACAAGTCTAAATGCCACTACTTTATTACTATTGTAGAATAAACAATTATGTGCAGTTTGTCACTTATGCCACAATTTATGAATAGCCAAACAGTTTAAGCTTGGCTAATTCATTTTTCAATTTCATGTTGTAAAAATAGAGAATAAAGATCTGACCAAATAGTTTAATCTTGGTAGATAAGTAGATAGGTAAAGTGAAAAAGGAGCTCAACAGTTTAATCTGAGCCCTTGGATGTAATAAGTGTAAACTTAGATAGGCATTACCATGTAAAAGAAAAGAAAGTTTGATAAGGGTATACCAGTCTAAGTGTACCCTAATAAAGAAGTAAAAATGCTAGGTTAAGTAGGTAGGGTAAGTAGATGATGGTTGCAGAAATAATATGATGAATGATATGTCTAAAATGTGCAAATATTTTTACTTTCATCATAAGGAAAATGGCATGTATCACATGGAAGGCACATCAAGCAAGGAAAGTTAAAATAATTAATTCCCCTACTCATTTCCCCTAAATTTTCACTAATTTTCCTTAAGTGCCAAGGTATCTATTAAATTAGAGGGGCTCAGAGCATTTATCTGACTTCTGGAACGATTGGAAACTCGGCCCAATTATTTATAAATGCTTAAGTACTTAAGCCCATTTATAAAATATTTTCACAAAAACCCTCATTATTCACTTAGCCTAAGTTTCAAATACACACATGAAAATGTTTTAGAATTAGCACTTTTCCGTTCAATTTCATATTAACAACTAACATATGTTATTAATCAATTTCCTTATAAAAATTCACCCTCTCCCGTATTATTTTAATATTTAAAAACCCCGAAAACTTATATACCCCACCCATTGGTTAAATATAACCATAAGACACCATTAATAGGGATTAATTAGTTAATCTGTAACTAATTAAGAGCCTCGACCCCTGCCATAATAAAAAGAGGATTAATTAACCCCCACAGTTAATTAATAACTTTCCTGACCAATCCCATCACTCCTGATATAATTATAAAAATCTTTAATTACATCGAGCCCGCCCTCATTAAACTCCAGTCACCATCACCTTCCCGATAGTGGTCCGATCAAGCCCTCTAGATCTAATGATTGTCATGCATATCGCACAACCCTTTGCGACTAAACATTAGCGCGTGATCGTGAAAAGGTTTTGTGAACAGTGCCCCTGCCCCACATCACTCATTGTATGGAATCATACAGATGAGCCCGAATACCGCCCCCCCTCCATGAGCGATGCGATAAAAAACGCTTACCACTTCCCACTAAAAAAAAACATCAAATATCCTGCTAACACCACCTGTCCAAGATCCCGAAACCCGCCAAATCCTTGACTTTGTATATAAAACAAGACAAATCATTTTGTCGTTCTATTCTGCCAACACATGCATGCAACAAACTGAACAATGAAGGTCAACCAGCTTGTACTCCCAACCACCAACCACCTTCAGAATTTGTAGTCGATGCTACTCAGAGTCCTCCATTCACACCAGTGTACCTACCTTCCGTTGCCCGTCCCCAAAAGCAGGTATTTACCCAAATTCCTATCAAGAAACCCTATGAGTACTTGTTTTTGCTGCAAATTAATAGAAGATAATCCCAATTCACCATCATTCAGTTACCACATTTAAAATTCAAGTTCTAAAACCTTCTTTTTCATCAATCTCACTTAAAAAACCCTGAGTTTCCTATCTGAATCCACAAGAACCAAAATGGAAACCCCGGTAGCCCTAAATATTGCACCCATTACACCCCACACCATGATTTAGACTATCTGCCTCTAGCCGATAAGGATTTCCAAATAAAAGACCTAACCACTAATAAAGACCATCTAAAAGTGTTTTTTCTATCCTGGGATAATCATTTGAATGGCCATGATGCCATAGGACTGTGGGAATCCAACCTCTCAATGTACTTTCTCTCTTCTGTGTACTTTTTTCCTGATATAATCCATCAGTGCCATGCAAATTATGACCCCAAACTCAGAGCAATGATGTTTCTCAATCAAATAGTCCTCTTCACAATAATTGTTGACTCAATCAATGAAATGCTGCAATTTCATCCTAGTCAAGCCCTCACCCCCATTTCCCTTGGGGATTTTCTTGAAAAATCAACTAAGTTATCCCAATCAGAACTCAATTGCCTCTACGAGACCTTCATAGTAAAAGGAACATCAACCTAAAGATCCCCCTCCTTATATGTAGGCTTTCTTCACAAATACAGGCAAAATCATAGTTGATATGATAGTTGCAACCATGGGATTCAATACTAGTGAGTATGTAGATGAGTCGGTCTTAGTTTTGTTGTCCATATTTACCCCCAATAAGCCCCCTGTTGTCAGGTATAATTATGCTTCATATATTGCTGAGAAAATCCATGACTAGTTCATGAGACTAGAAAATGAAAAGGTTTTCAAGTACTTCACCTTCATATATCACCTCATCCTCTACTATCAATTTGACAAGTTCCCTTTTTCTGTCAAGAAACTTGATACAAAAGGTAATCCAAGGTCAGACATTTTTTGGACTTCTATCTTCCATGAATCTTTTGCGTATAATGAGTTCATTAACCAGTTTGTCCACCGAGCAACTACCTTGCTAACCGGAAATCCTCCTCCAAGAATTAATGATGAAATAAAAAGGATCCTTCAGTCATCAAAGTATTTATACCAGAATCACACAGAAATAGGGGTATATTGCTGTGAGCTTCCCCCATTCAAGCTACCAAGATATGTTCCAATGAGATTATTTTCTTTGGAATATTCTAGACAAATGATAAACTCAAATCAAGTTCATTTTACCAAGGCTAAGAATAAAGCACAACTGAGAATTAAGGATCACCTAGGCCTATTCATCTGCAACAATAGGGAAGCAAGCAAAGCAGTAGAAAAAATCTTATAAGACCACATGAGATTAAGCAAAAGCTTTGGTTGGACTCCATATGACCCTCACAATTTCATCTGTGATAGAAGAATGAAAAATAAACTATCGCCCTATTTTCATCATAGAATCCCAGAAATTGAGAAATATGCCAACATGGATGAATGGAAGGAAGGGACTCTTGTAGAAATGGGTAGTGATCAAGTCAATGTATAAAATGTAATGAAAAATCTAGAAAAGACACTTGACCTAGATTCTTTTGAACAAGTGTCAGTTGAGACTTCTTACAAGCCGGCATCAGAGACTAGTGCCTCAATAGTTGATACCTCTCAAAGGCATTCACAGGAGACTAGTGAACCGCTTGTAGAACCATCACACAGAAAAGACCAAGAAACCAGCATTCTTGCATCAGGGTAGTCAAGCATATCAAAGCATCCTGAAACTTCTCAAGAGTAGGCTCCAACATAGACCCACCCAACTCAGACTAGCATGGGAGACCCACCAGTTTTACACACTCCTCTGAATGAGGAAAAGAGCTTAAAGAGAGACAGGGAAGTAGCTACTGCTGCCAGTGGCCCTTCAGATCAGCCTAGTGCTACGAGGCATAGGCTAAATCTCCATTCAGAAGAGGAATTTTTTGTAGGAACTACAGAGAGTTAGAGAAAATAAGGTGCAGATAGTCAGCATACTTTCCCAGCAGGTGAGACACCTTCTAGCTCAGAAAGACAAAAGCTGGAAAGATAGTGAAGTGCTGAAGTATCATCCTTCAGGCCTTTAGTTCACAAGTCCCTAGACATAAACTAGAAATTCAAAGAGATAAAGGCCATAAATGAACCATTAAGGGCCCAAGTCTACAATCAGTATATGAAGATGGCTCCTACTAATCAGAGTAGGTTGATGTCAGCCTAAGACATCAAGGAAGGTAAGATGTAGATGAGCTTCTTTAAGCCCAAAATACAACAGCCTCAGATAATGGCAGACTACCTCAAAACTGATTTTGAGGTCATGGCCAAGGAAATTCACCACCTAGATCAGATTGAATTACATAAGAAGACAAGGGAGATCGTGTATTCCACCTTGACAAGTAAAGCCATGATGGCCCAAAGATTAGAGAATTCTTTGAACAACACCACTGCTCAGCTATAGCTTGAAAGAGCCTCATCACAAGCTGAGGAAAATACAATCAAATCATTGGAGGAGTTGGTTATTAGATTGGGTCACAACCCAAAATATGTGAAGGCTACAGAGACTTTAATAAAGAAGAAAGATGAAGATATAGTTGCCTTGAGAAAGCAGTTAAAGTTGCCTCCACTAAGACATCCACAAACTGGAAAAGTTATTCAAAAGAAATCTAAACAAGAGCTTATGGACTTAGTCCTTAAGCTAAATGAACAGTTGAAGGAGACTGAGCAGGAATTAGAAAAATCACTAAAGAGCAGGTAGAGTGAGTCGAACTCTCAGCCTCAAAATGTGATGCCAGTGGTCTCCACGGTAGTCCAATCCACACTTGCAACAACTCTTGCACCAAATATCCCTTCGGCCACAGTAGAGACAATTACAGATACAAGCACTAGTACAACATAGGGAGGAACTTCAGGTCTCAATACTGAGGAGTTAATCAAGTCCATGGAGGAGATGAAACTCCAAGTCTCTGAATTACAGAAGGTAAAAGAAAAATTTGTCACTTTAGAGCATAAATATGATGTTTCAAAGATTAATTTTGTTGAGGAAGTGATGAAATATTAAGGCTTGGCCCAACAGGTAAACACATTAGAAAAGGATCTCACTTTTGAAAAGCCTTTAACAGACATTAGGAAAATTCTATTGAAAAACATCACCGAGTCAATAAATAATGTCTAGTAATCCATACAAATTATTTTTGAGCAGATTGACTTAGTGAAAGTGGCTCTTCAAGAGATTCAAAAGACTAAGGAAGAGCTAGGAGGAAATCCTTAGGAAGCTATCACGCTAATAGACTTTTTGAACAGCAAAAATAAGTACCAGCTAGAAGAGCTGAATATTGAGGACAGAACTGCGACTATCCTAGAAATCAAGAAGGTATTAACCAAAAGGTCTCTGATGCAAAACTTAGAAAGAAGATGTCAGAATATGCAGGAGGATATTGATGAATTTATGGAGAAGTTTGGCATCTTACAGAGAAAAGGACTTCCCAATCCTCTAGGGATTAATGATAAATTGATGCGGCATGAGGATTATGTTGAAAAGTTGAGTCAATATGAAAATAACTAGGCGAGTTCATCAACTAGTTCATCTGCACCCAAGGCACTCCCTATAGGCAAAGTTATTGTTATAGCTCCAAATCTCACTATTATGGTTTGTGATGCTGCACTCATGGCCTAGGGCAACCCCTCCTTCCAGACCTGGTCCAAAATCTAAAAAACTGTGTTTTATTCCCTGTACGCGACATTGCCCTAAGTTAAACGCGTGTGTACGCGGGTTCATATATACCCAACCCATGTATATGTATTAAAACACTTAAAAAAATATAAAACTCCTTATTTTCGGGCGGAGATCGCGGGTTTTACCTGCTGATCACCTGTTAGTGCCCGTGGCCTCAACTGTCCCCAACCAATTCCTAACTAAAAAACTACTTTGGAATTGGTATAAAAAGACACCAAAGGGAAGGCCTAGAGGAGAGAAGAGAGAGAAAGGTTATTATACTGAGATTTCCCCCTGATCAGGTCTGAAGACCCTTGTGCCTTCTGCACTTCCCCCATTTGTACAGGAAACCCTTGTTTCCTTGTGATTTGATGTTCACCCCTTAGTTATGACATCTTGGAGTGAGTATTGGAAGGAGATCTACTAGAGGCTTGAGGTGGGACGGATCCAGAAGGAGGAGCTTTGAGCCTGCAGAAGTGGTTTAGTTGATATTGCTCTTTTTTGTACTATTCTATTTGTCTAATAAAGAAACACGTCTTGTTCCCGATATGCTTCTTTCTTTATGTTAATGATGTTCATGTTTGAATTTAATGTATGAATG
>APFE030281424.1:361808-383137 GCA_000404065.3 Pinus taeda | reverse complement strand
TATTAAAACACTTAAAAAATATAAAACTCCTTATTTTCGGGTGGAGATCGCGGGTTTTACCTACTGATCACCTGTTAGTGCCCGTGGCCTCAACTATCCCCAACCAATTCCTAACTAAAAACTACTTTGGAATTGGTATAAAAAGACACCAAAGGGAAGGCCTAAGGGAGGAGAGAATATAGAGAAAGGTTATTATACTGAGATTTCCCCTGATCAGGTCTGGAGACCCTTGTGCCTTCTGCACTTCCCCCATTTGTACAGGAAACCCTTGTTTCCTTGTGATTTGATGTTCATCCCTTAGTTATGACATCTTGGAGTGAGCATTGGAAGGTGATCTACTAGAGGCTTGAGGACGGATCCAAAAGGAGGCTGAGCTTTGAGCCTACAGAAGTGGTTCAGGTGATATTGCTCTTTTTTGTACTATTCTATTTGTCTAATAAAGAAACACGTCTTGTTCCCGATATGCTTCTTTCTTCATGTTTGAATTTCATGTTTGAATTTCATGTATGAATGGATGTCTAAAAGTTTATAACTAACTCCTTTCTTGTATAACATAAAGATGATTTTCATATAAATTTTTGTCCATATACTGCTGCATTCTTTGGAATTGTTGGTTTTGCAGGCCAAAGGAGTGGAAGGGATGTGAAGAAGGTTTTGGAACCTTGAGGAACTACCCGAACATAGGACCTGAGGTACGTCCTTCTCACCTTAGAATTTGTTTTATGTTGAACATGAATTAAAACACTTGTTTCCAGTACAACCCAATTTTGTTAAATACACTGAGGCTAATAAAATATTCAGGAAGCTTCAAAGGACCAGATAATTTACCTTGGTAAAAAAGTAAATTTTTAGTATTTATCATAGACAATTTTGGTAAATGAAGGCGAACAAGGATAAAGTAGGTAAGGAGTATCAGAACAGATCAAAGACTATCAGTAAGAAGATAAAAAGCAAACAGCCAGCATAGAATTACGAGCATGACAACAAGCTACTCAAACAGAGGGCCTGCCTCCAGCTCATTCACAAAAATAGGGACAACAAGCCATTAGTTCACTTTTAGTTCTATCTTCAAGACCATTTGTCTCTACTTTTATGTAACTTATAGCTAGTCTTCCTAGATTATATCTCTCTTAGCTATGAAATATTTTATTGTAAATTTTTGTATAAGTACTTCCTCATTCGGAGTACTGAGTGTGGATTCTTTGATATTTCTATAGACTTGTTGTTTTGGAATAAAAGTGTCCTTGGACAAACTCTTGCATGGCTAGCTGGATGAAGAAATAAAGCAAAGGACTTTTTACAGGATTCATGTGTCAAACGTTGGACAAATAAGTATTCTATATCTTATGTGTTATTGTTTTCTGGTTTAATATTTCATATTGTTTCATTTTTTACTAACAAATGAAAAAGTATATTTCAGAAAGTGCTTTAGTGCAATTTGTCTTTAAAATCATTTTATTCTGAACTTTTTTTTCTAAGCTATCATAGGCAGGGAATTTTTAACTTCTTCTTGCTTCTTAGTTTATCATTGGGTTCATTTAATAAGAAATTCTTAATTTATTTTTATTAGTGATCACCCATTTTCCCTCAAATTGAAATTTGCTGAAGGATTCTTAATTTCCCTTCTTCCTTTTCAAGACCATTTCACCCCTTTAAAGCTATCATTTGTGCCTCGTTTAGCTATCTTGCCCTGTAAATCCCTCTTTTGTTGAAATGACCTAATCTAGTTTAGCCATCTACAGTTGACTCCATAGACCAATGGACTAAGATACTCTATTTTATCCATCTGCTCCAGAATTCCACCACCAAATACAATCAACTCAAGCTTTCATAACTAACCCAATATCCTATAAAACAAAGCTAAATCTTAAAGAGAGAGTCCTCTCTAAGTACAGATGAGCTAGATTTTGTACTTAAAAATTGGTTTGTGGTTACCTCGAACCCCTTTTCTTCTTCTAACTACTTCAAGGAAAATCTAAATGATAACATAGTGGCGACTCCACTGGGAACACGAAATCCTCAGTCATAACAAATCTTTAAGGAAGTTTAAAACCATAAATCTAAACCATATTTAAAAAGTCATAGAAGTTGTTTTGATATCAGTTAAATAAACCAAAAACAAAATCTAAAAACTTGGCTTTAGAAAGGACTCGTTACACTAGAAGTCATCCTGATCCCAATCCACCACAAGTGCTTGAGAACCCCAATCTCATCCCCAGAATTCTTAGGAGACAAGAAAGTCAAGGAAGTTGTGATAGTCCTCGACCCACCTTCAGATCATCATCCTATCCTATTAGGTGGATTTACCTTGAAGATCAACCCTTTGACGAATATTTTGAGACCTCTTTGTTTAGGACTTCATCTGATTCTGAATTAATTGACCTAATCCCAGACCCATTGTTCATCGAAGAATTACAACTTCAAGCTACCAATTGGTCAATTGATAGACATTGGCAGAACTCACTACAATATGATCTTACCACTGAAGTATCACCTAATCCCTCTATAATTACTTCTACCTCTGTAAGCTCATAACTATTTCCTCATACATCTCAACCTCAAGCCACTCTACATCAGACCAGTAATTCTAGCCCTCCATCCACAACAAAACACCCACTATTATTCCAACCCCAGTTGTTGTTTCACCATTACCTACAGTAATGGAAAATAGGTATACCCCCCTAGTACTACTAGGAAACTTAGGTGCCATGCCCCAGGATTACCAAAGTAAGATCACCCAGTTTGATGGTGCTAGTACCTATACAGCCCAACAACACACCAAGAAGATGACTGATTATTTTGAAATTTATGAAATAGATGTTGATGATTTGCAAATGAGAATATTCGTTTAGAGTTTAAAAGGGGAAGATAGAACTTGGTTTAGAGGTTTAGCAACAAATAGTATACACAGCCTAGAAACTCTCTATAAACAATTTCTAAACTGATGGGAGAAAAAGAAAGATCCTCTTCAAATTCTATCTGAGTATGAAAACCTAAGGAGAGGAACACAAGAAATTGGGCAAGATTACTACAATAGAGTCAACAATGTGTATAAATCCATCCCTCAAAGCCTCAGACCCCCACCTAATTTAGCCTTAATCAAATTCCTCGATGGATTTGATTCTGACATGGCTTTCCAGTTGAGAGAACGTGCCCCTCGTACTTTGGAAGATATGCAAAGCATAGCCGTCAGTGTTGAAGCCAATCTGATGTCTAAAAGAGCCAAGGATAGGAGTGAAAGGAGAATATTATTAAAGGAAGAAGCCTCACCCTTTGAACAAAAGCTAGATGCCATAATTAAAGGGATGGATAGACAAGGAGATAGAGTGGAAACAATTGAAAGGAAAGCTCCTTGGGATGGTCAACCAACCAACACAGGGAGAAATCCTAATTTTAGAAAAAATCAAAACCAAAACACTAGGAAGACTGTTCCAGACCAAAACATTAGACCCCCTTTCTAGGAGAATTATGCAGAAGCTTCCAACTCTAAAGATCCAGTAGAAGATACTCAAATAAATCTAATGGGACTTAGTAATGAAAAACAAGTTTTCTTGACCAAGGAAGATCAAGAGGCCCACATTCTTAAACAGTTTCAAACTCAGTCAGGTGAATCATTTGACTTCAAAGAAGGATATGACACAACCATATTTGAGGCGCATAAGCAATAATACCTAAGAAGTAAGAGAATTTATGTTCCTAAAGCAAACAAGCAAAAGGTTCCAAAATATCCAATAAAAGTTAAGACAATCTCCACACCTGTACATATTCTTTCTAGATCAAACACTAATCCTTCTAACCCCATAATTGAAGATGTCTCTGATAATCAACCAAATAATAAATAGCCCTCCACTTCTCTTCCTTCCAAGGGAAATGTGGAAGAACCTCCATAAGTTGATTTAGAGGAACCAACAAACAATGATTCAACTCCTGAAAAGGAGAAAAGCATAGAAAATACAGAAAACAGAGAGAATACTGCTATTCAAAATCCAAAAGTCCAAGTAGAAAAACCCTTTAATCTGGAAAACCATTAGAAGGAGGAATTTCTCCTTTCTATGTGTGCTTAAACATACATGATAAGATTCTTCACAATGCCATGTTTGACTCTGGGGCATCTCATAACCTCATGCCCAAGTCTGTTACAGAAAAGCTATACCTAGACATCACTAGACCATACAAAGATCTCTTTTCTTTTTATTCTAGTCAGGTGAGATGTTTAGGATTGATAAAAGAATTGTGCGTCTCATTGGTTCAATATCCTGCAAAAACAATCTTAATGGATATAGTAGTAGCGGATATACCACCAAAATATGGTATGTTATTATCCAGATCCTGGGGTGCTAAACTTCAGGGATCTCTTCAATTGAATATGTCATATGCTACTATTTCGGTTTTTGGCCAACCAAAGAAACTATACAGAGAAACATTGATGAAATATGTAGTAAGTAGTCAGCAAAAACCACAAAATTTCCCCATCTACTCTGTACACTCTGATATGGACTCATTCATTCTTTATAATGCAGAAACCAATCCTTCCAATACCTTAGAATTTTTAGCAACAGAACCAAAAGAAATTAAAAAATAAAAATCAAGTGTTCAGATTCAGGAAATATCAGATACCAAAGAAAAACCAAATGAGAATGAAAAACCAAATCCCACTGTTAAACAAATTCCTACCACCCCTGACACCAATTATGAGCATGAAATTCTTTGGAATTTAAAAATTGATGGCTCAGTCAAAAACTAGGGGTAGATCAGGAGTTTGGGTGTACAATTTAGAAAACGATCATGCTAAAGGCCATGCCTACAGATTAAATTTTAAGTGCACCAATAATATGGCAGAGTATGAGGCTTTCTTGCTAGGTATTAAACTTGTCAAAAGATTAGGAGCAATCAGGGTGTCTATCATAGGGGATTCAGAATTAATCATTAAATAAATCAAAGGAAAATACTTAACTAGGGATCCTAGATTGGGGTATTATAGAGGAATAGTCATAGAAATTCTCAACACTTTTCTAGAAACCCAGCTTTCTACAATCCTTAGAAAACACAACTTGCAAGCCCACAGCCTGTAATGTTTTCTAGCACCTGCAAATTACCTTTCGAACCTAATCATCGGTTTACTACTGAAATTAGGCATAGACCAGCCATACCTGATAATCTGAAGAACTGGCAGGTTTTTGATAGTGATGAGTAGATTAATAACTTTTTAACTTTCAATGAAGAGTTTTCTAGTAGTTTCATAGATGTAGATACAGTTATTAATTCTAATCAGATAGTTGATGTAGAAACAAACATTTTAGAGGAAAGTTCAATTAATATGCTTCATCCCACAAAATTCGGACAAAAAGAAGTTCAAGATCTAAAAAAAATGGACCTAGATGAAAGAATTGATGAGGAAAGAGAGGTTACTAACTTAAAAGAAAATCATTTACCAAAAGGATTGACTCCTCTAGAAGATCTATTTGATTCCAATGACATTCCCAAGAAACCTAAAATGGAACCATTAAAAGCAGATATTGAAGAGTACAACTTAGGAACTCAAGATAATCCAAAAATGATAAAACCATCAAAATATTTACCTCCTGGCCAAAAGTTAAAATATGTTGAACTTATGAAGGAATTCCAGGATGTCTTTGCCTGGAGTTATGAAGATTTGAAGTCATATGACACCTCCATTATTCAACACACTATACCTTTGGAAGAAAATCAAAAGCCCTTTAAACAAAAACTCATAAGAATTAACCCTGTGTTATTACCTTTGATTGAAAAAGAAATTAAATGCATGTATGAAGCACGGATTATTGCCCCTATTAGATTTTCAAAGTGGGTGTCTAACTTGGTACCTACTAGGAAGAAAATTGGGGAAATAAGGTTATGTGTTGATCTAAGAAATGTGAATAAGGTCTCTCTAAAAGATAACTATCCTTTACCCAAGATGGATCATATTTTGTAAAGGGTAGTGAGTTCTTCTAGAATTTCACTTTTAGATGGGTTTTCTGGATATAACCAGCTCTTGGTTCATCCTGATGACCAAGAGAAAACTGTTTTTACAACACCATGGGGCACATTTATGTGCATCAAAATGCCATTTGGACTAAAAAATGCTGGAGTGACCTTCCAAAGGGAAATGGACATTACATTTGCCAAAGAAATTCATAATTTTCTTGTTATATATCTGGATGATCTAACTGTTTTTTCTAAATCAGCTCAGCAGCACTTGGAATATATTATGCAAGTCTTTTTAAAATGCAGAAAATATGATATTTCTTTGAATCCAAAGAAGTCCTTGTTTGGTATGGAAGAGGGAAAACTTTTAGATCATATTATATCCAAGGATGGCATTCAAATTGACCTTTCTAGAATCGAAGCTATTCTACAGATACCTCATCCAAAAAGTATCAAAGAACTTCAAGCTTTCATAGGGAAGATAAATTTTTTGACAAGATTCATATCTAACTCAACAGAACTCATTAGATTACTAAATAACATGCTAGAAAAGGATTCAAGTATCAAATGGACAGTAGAGGCCAAGCAATCATTTGAAGAAATTAAAATGGTCTTAACCAGAACATCGGTCCTCACTAGTCCACAATTTGATAGAGGCTTCATCATTTTTTTTTGCATCAGAACAAACTATAACAGATGTTTTATTACAAAAGGATGATCATGGATGTGAAAAACCTATAGCCTTTTTTGGTAAAGCACTCAGAGATGCATCATTAAAATACAAAATCATGGAAAAGCAAGCTTTTGCACTTGTAAAAGCCATTAAAGACTTTAGAGTCTATATATTATACTCTCATGTGATAGCTTATGTACCTAATGCAATTGTCAAAGACATCCTAGCTCAAGGTGGAATTGATGGCAAAAGAGGTAAATTGATTGCTACCATCTTAGAATATGATATAGAGATAAAACCTACAAAACTGATAAAAGGACAAGGATTGGTCAAACTCATGGCAGAAACTACTTGTCAAGCCCTAGACATTAATGAACTGGATAACAAGCAGGAGATGGCGACTCTACAAATCAGCCAAGCCTTTTCAGACTCACCTTGGTATGTTAATGTAATTTATGTTCTACAAAACTTGCAGGCTCCTCCAGGGTTATCTAGAACCAAGAATAGGTTTTTAAAAATGAAAGCTTTAAAGTTTTGTATCTTAGATAGTACTCTTTTTTGGAAAAATCATGAAGGAATTTTATTGAATTGTTTATTAAATGATGAAGCTGACAAATCTCTCCCAAGAAATTGATGTAGGAGACTGTGGTGGACACCTTTATTGGAAATCAACTATAGATAAGATCCTAAGGGTTGGATTCTATTGGCCAACCTTGTTTGCAGATGTGAAGAAATTTGTGACTTCTTGCCATAAATGTAAAATTATTGAAGGCAAAAGAAATTTGTTATCTTTACCCCTGAAACCTATTTCCACCGAGAAACCTTTTCAACAATGGGGTCTTGACTTCATTGGAGAAATCCATCCACCTTCTTCTGGCCAACACAAATGGATACTCGCTGCCACTGACTATTTTACTAAATGGATAGAGGCTATCCCCTTCAGACAAGCCAATGACACAGTGATCATAGGTTTCCTAGAAACCAATATATTATCAAGGTTTGGTTGCCCCACTAAAATCATCACTGATAATGTTGCAGCTTTCAAATCAAATAAAATGATCAGTTTCTGTAACAAGTATCACATTACACTGGGCCATTCCACAACCTACTACCCATAAGGGAATGGACTGGTTGAATCTTCTAACAAGAGTCTCATTAACATCATCAAAAAACTATTAGAAGAAAACAAGAAAACTTGGAACAAGAAACTGATAAATGCATTATGGGCTGACAGGCTTACAACTAAAAAATCTATTGGAACCAGTCCTCATGAGTTAGCATATGGCATGGAAGTTGTTTTTCCTTCATCATTAGGAATTCCTATCATGAAAATACTCCAAGAAGCCCAAGTAGAACCTAATGATATTTAAAGAAGGATAAACCAGACCATCAATTTACAATAGACCAGAGAGGAGGTGTACCAAAGATCCCAAGTGTTGCAGGAGAAGCTTAAGAAGATATTTGATAGAAGAACCAAGGCAGAAGATTTCTACCTTGGAGACAAAGTGTTAAGATGGGATTCTAGAAGAGAGGAAAAGGGGAAACATGGGAATTTTAACTTCCTATGGAAAGGACCATACATCATCTATGCTTTCAAGGGAAATAATACATATTTTATTAAAGAGAGAGATGGCATAGAAGAAGAAGAAGGACTAGTGAATGGTCGAATGTTAAAACATTACTTTAATCCTACTTACTAATGTTACCATGTTCTTCATGTACATATTATATCCTTTGTAATTTCACAGTTTTGATTGGACAGTAACCTTTTCAAGTTGAAGCCCGAAGAGAAGGCCATAAGCTTCAAAAGTATCACTATCATACATACAATAAAGAAACAAGGAAGAGAAGATTATATAGCACATTCAAAGTCATTAAGAGGCCACTGATCTACTATTCTTGACTTTCCACCAGGAAAATCCATCGCCAAATGGAGCCACTGTTATGCCCCTACACCAATAGGTGTCATATATCATGATTGACTTGTTGAGCTTTATAATATGTTATACCTTCATTTGTTGAAAAGGTTTTCCATATTTGTAAGAAATAAAAATTAAAAATTAAAAATGTAAAGAGGGTATACCCTAAAAGAAAAATCAAAGGGTGAAAATAATAAAAATATGGTCAAAAAAATGAAAGAAAATGAACCCCAACAAAAACAAAGACCAGGAAAGTGTGGAAGTCTAAATGCCACTACTTTATTACTGTTGTAGAATAAACAATTGTGTGCAGTTTGTCACTTATGCCATAATTTATGAATATCCAAACAGTTTAAGCTTGGCTAATTCATTTTTCAGTTTCATGTTGTAGAAATAGAGGATAAAGATATGACCAAATAGATTAATCTTGGAAAATAAGTAGATAGGTAGAGTGAAAAAGGAGCTCAACAGTTTAATCTGAGCCCTTGGTTGTAATAAGTGTAGACTTAGATAGGTATTACTATGTAAAAGAAAAGAAAGTTTGATAAGGGTATGTCAGTCTAAGTGCACCCTAATAAAGAAGTAAAAATGCTAGGTCAAGTAGGTAGGGTAAGTAGATGATGGTTGCAAAAATAATATGATGAAGGATATGTCTAAAATGTGTAAATCTTTTTACTTTCATCATAAGGCAAATGACATGTATCACATGGAAGGCACATAAAGCAAGGAAAGTCAAAATAATTAACTCCCCTACTCATTTCCCCTAAATTTTCACTAATTTCCCCTAAGTGCCAAGGTATCTATTAAATTAGAGGGGCTTAGAGCATTTCTCTGACTTCTGGAGGGACCAGACCCTCATCCCAATGATTTATAAATGCCTAAGTACTTAATTCCATTTATCAATCATCATTTCTCTTTATAAGTCATTCATCCCCTTCATAAAGTTTTCCAAAAGTAAAATCCTATTTTACTTATGGAAATTAAAATATTTTCACAAAAACCCTCATTATTCACTTAGCCTAAGTTTCAAATACACACATGAAAATGTTTTAGACTTAGCACTTTTCCGTTCAATTTCATATTAACAACTAACTTATGTTATTAAGTAATTCCCTTATAAAAATTCACCCGCTCCCGTATTATCTTAATATGTAAAAACCCCAAAAACTTATATACCCTGCCCCTTGGTTAAATATAACCATAATACACCATTAATATGGATTAATTAGTTAATATGTAACTAATTAAGAGCCCCTACCCCCGCCATAATAAAAGAGGATTAATTAACACCCACAGTTAATTAATAACTTTCCTGACCAATCCCATCGCTTACGATATAATTATAAATATCTTTAATTACATTGGGCCTACCCTCATTAAACTCCAGCCACCATCACCTCCCCGATAGCCATTCGATCAAGCCCTCCAAATCCGACAACTGTCATGCATATCGCACAACCCTCTACGACTAAACATTAGCGTGCGATAGTGAAGCGGTTTTGTGAATAGTTCCCCTGCCACGCATCGTTCATCGTATGGAATCACACGGATGAGCCCAAATACCGCCCCCCCTCCATGAGTGGTGCGATAAAAACCGCTTACTGCCTCCCACTAAATGACAAAACATCAAATCTTCCCGCTAACATCACCCGTCCAAAATCTCGAAACCCACCAAATCCTTGACTTTGTGTATAAAACAAAACAAATCATTTTTTCATTTTATTCTGCGAACACATGCATGCAGCAAACTGAACGATGAAGGTCAACCAGCTTGTACTCCCAACTGCCAACCACCTTCAGAATTTGCAGTCAACGCCACTCAAAGTCCTCCATTCACACCACTTTACCTACCTTCCACTGCCTATCCTCAAAAGCAGGTATTTACCCAAATTCCCATCAAGATACCCTTTGGGTACTTGTTTTCGCTGTAAATTAATAGAAAAGAATCCCAATCCTGTTGTTCCTTACAAGAAGTTTAATGTAATTGAGAAGGGGCCTGGGTTGCAGCCTCCAGAGCAACAAAATAGAGGTGAAGGTGGGAGACAGTTGCAGTGTTGGATCTGTGGCAAGGAGAATTTCAAGAGGGATTGTCCATCATATCAGGGTGTTAGGCCTCAAATTTATAGTGCTCAGGATGTGCATATAGTTAGGGATGGTGGACAGAGAATTCCTTGAATCTATGTAGCATTGGATAACAGGCAAGCATATCACTAGACATCTATTATTAAGATGGATGGTAATATCTGTGATCCAGTTGTTTCTATTTTTATTGATCCTGGATCAAATTATAGTAATGTTAACCCTGACCTAGTGGATAAGTGTGGTTTGAGAAAAGAAGTGCATGTAGATTCTTAGTTAGTGCAGTTAGTAACAATTACTAAGAAAAGATTTCATCATTGGGTAAGAGTTTGTGCATTCGAGTTAAATGGTACGCCTACATCAACACATTTGGATTTACTTCCATCGGAATCATAAAGTATGCTTCTGAGTATGGATTGGTTTTATCTTCACAAGACTAAGATGGATTGTTATGAAAACTCCATTGAGTGCTTAGATGACAATGGAAAACATAGAATATTGCAAGCTAAGAAGAAGGAAACATGACTCAAAATGGTTACAACTATGTATGCAAAGTGTATTTGTAAGAAAGGATGTGTGTTATTTGCAATTCATATCTCCAGTGATAAAGGTAAGGATGTTGAGGATGTAGAAGTCTTGAAGAGGTACCTGGTCTTGTAGTAGTTGCGGGATATGTTCCTAGTAAATATTTAGAGTTTTCGGCCCACAGGGAGTTGGACTTTTCTATTGAGTTGGTACCAGGACCAACACTAGCATCAAAGGCACCTTATAAGATGAACATGCTAGAGCTGGTGGAATTGAAGCTGCAATTGTAGGAAATGATTGACAAGGGATACATTAGGTCAAGTGCATCAGTTTGGGGTACCCTAGTATTGTTTATCAAGAAGAAGTATGGTACTCTTAGATTATCCATTGATTACAGGAATTTTAACAAGGCAGCCATCAAGAACATGCATCCATTAACGAGGATTAATTACTTGTTTGACTAGTTGAAGGGAGAAACAATTTTCTCAAAGATTGATCTGAGATCAGGATATCATCAAGTATGCATCAAAGAAGAGGACATCTACAAGACTTCTTTCAGACCAGGTATGGGCATTATGAGTTTGTTGTAGTTTATTTTGGTTTGACTATTGCTCTAGATACTTTCATGTGTTTGATAAATAGTGTGTTGCATCCTTATTTGGACATATTTTTTATTGTATTCATTGATGATATATTGATATATTCTAAGAATGATGAAGAGTATGCCAAACACTTAGTAGCGGTATTGAGATTGCTAAGAGAGAATCAATTGTATTCCAAGATTAGTAAGTATAGTTTCTTTCAGATAGTGGTGTTGGCATTATGATACAGGTTTTGTCCTTGATGGAAACTCACTCAGATGAAAGTTCACAGTGCAGCAGGTCAAAAACAAAGGATTATAGATCAAATTCCAAGGAATGAAGAAAGAGAGGTATATGCTAGTTCACTTTGTCCAAGGCATGTATACACGCAGTTTAATAGAACAAAAGTAGTGTATAATGTATACACACACTTTCACAAAAGGAAAAGTGTGTACATGTTGGAAAATCAAGTTTTTGGCCCAAGGTATTCGATCCAAGGTATTTTGGTCTAAGGTAATTGGTCCAAGGCATTTGCTCCAAGGTATCAACCCTAGGTATTGGTCCTAAGTGGTTTCAGTCCAAGGTATTGAGAAAGGCCAAGGAGTATATAAGGAAGAGAAGATCATTAGGCCATTCGTGCAAGCAATGAGATTCTAAGGAATACTTCTATCTGAAGTATATATTATGTTGCAGGGTTATGTTTGGGACTGGATCTGAAATTTTCATGTGCACCTTGAGTTCAACATTGGATCAATAATCATGAAACTTGAAATGACTTATTCTTGAATGATATGATACTGGTTGAGACCAAATATGATGTTTTGTACCTATTCTACTTGTTATCTATCATGATCTGGGTTTGTCTGAAGTCTGAAATTGCAGCAAAATTCTGAGTCAAAATTTACAGATCTGTGCACAGGTTTGTCTTGGCCAAAGTGCAAGTACATGCAAGTTAGACTCTTTCAAGTAGTGTATACAAAAATAAAAACTTTTGTTCAGATCTGACTAATCTATCTAATCAAATTCTATTGTTTTACTATTGTTTGTCAATGAAGTCCTTTTAGATCTAAACATAGAATTGTTGTATAAGGAAATTGAGTCTGATTGATTGATTGCTTGAGAAGGAAGGGTGATCCTTGCTGCTATCTGTTTTGAACTCTGTAATATGACAGTAGATCTTCAGAATGCCACTAATTGGTATAGTTTGTGCTTAAGAAGTTTATGATTTAGTATCTTTAGAGATATATGCAGGTTGGGTTAAAGGAAGTAGCGTATACATGGAGGTTGGATTCAATCGAGTAGCGTATACACTATAATGCATGATTTTAGAGGTTACATATGGTTCTGGATGATGATGTAGGGTTCTGGGTTCAGCACAATGTTCTGGTATCAGTGAGAATTCTAAACACCATGTCTGCAATGAGAATTCTCATGTCATCATGAGTATTGATCACTTCTATCACAGGAAGTTAAGAGAAGCCATCAAGATTAAGAAACATGTGGTTAGTATCAATAAGGACGATGGTTGGAAATTGAGTAGGAGTTGGATTTCTGTTATTCCCCTTTTCCTCATTCTTCTTTATTTTTGTTGTTTTCTTTACCGTTTCCCTTGTTGTTCCCTTTTTTTTAAATTAAATTTATTTTTATATTTTAATGTTTTATTTTATAAGTTATTTATCTATTTATTTTTTTTCTATTTGTTTATTTATATTCATTTATTTATTTCTATTTAATTATTTAATTATTTTTTCCTTAACTAATCCATGATCTTTTAGGTATTTTTCTTGTAATATAATATATTGACCAATTCAAATAATTGATTAAATATTTATTAATATAATTTTGACTTTTTGATTTATTTATTTTTATAATATAACATATTGACAATTTCAAATAAGAGGATTAATATATTTATTTTTTAAATTAATATATTGACCTACTCTCTTATCAAACATTCAATTTTTTTAATTAAAATACTTTATTCTCCTAATAGCTATCTCTAGAACTGGATGCATCTCTTCTATTTAAGCAAGTTGATAGAATGATTTTTTCACCTTTGTCCTGAGGATGAACCACATTAGATGGTTTGAAACATCGATCAACGGCATGAAATATGATTAATTTGAAAGTCATTATCAAATCCATCATCATTGTCTATCAAGGCATATATCCCACCCAGGTATTCATAGGGTATGTCCTTTTAGGATAATTCCTATCTTGGAATAACACATCCTCAAGGAATTTCCTCTTCGACTACTCTTACCTATTGGATTCCCTACCACATCCTCAAAGAGTATTAGATTATTACCCAATCCTCCATTTTTTCTTCACAACATGAAGACAAAAATGATGTGTCTATCTCTCCTCATGGTCTTCACTAAGAATTATGGTTGTTAGTCCCGGTCTAGTGCATGACACATGAAGTAGAGAACCATATCTTTCACTCCCTCTTAACTAGGGGGGATCAACTCATTTCTATAAAAGGAATATACCAAGCTGCCTCTTAACTAGGGACTTGTTCCCAATATCAGCTCTTTGGTGGAGATCTTGGTAATATCAGCTGCTTTTAGAGCTCCTCTTTTCAATGTCATGAACTTCATCTTATTCATTATGGAGCCTTCATCTTCTATTTCTTCTTCGTAGGGCATCGACCATCCATCACTTCCCTTCAATGAACCATAGTTTTGAACCAATGGGCACATAATCCTTCTCATAGTGATATTCGTGTCCACGACTACCTTCTCCTTTGTAAAACTACATTTTCCAAGTCATGCCTCTTTCAATATCTTCTTATCCAATCTCATGAGTACTAGTTGCAAGTGACATCAACAAATCTCTTTCGGAAACCTTGTTTCAACCCAACTAGATGATTTCAAAAATCAAAGTGAACATCAAATCAAAATTACCTTTTATGATGGCATTTCATCGTGACATATTTCTTCTTGCAATATCAACATCCTGCACATTCATAGGCACATCTCCAATACATTCAATGTCAAGTGTCTCCTTCCTTTACATACTTTATCTGTAGGTTTTAACCCAGTACAGAAATTACCTACAAAGGAATTCTCAAAAACATAAAATATATAATGGTGAGAACATAAAACAAATATAGACAATGATTCTCCGCTGGAGCCCAAAACCAAGACTACCAGATTTATTTTTCATTATATTATTTTCAATGTTACAATACATATATATACATGCCAAAGCATTCATAAACCCCAATCCATTTAATCTTGTATTAGAACATAATTGTAGCTCCCTTGACCATATATACAAAATACTATGAGCAGAAAACCATCATGCCCAAAACCATGTGGAAAACCCATTGACAAAATCATAGGTAGGTACACCCACCTATTATAAGATCCAAAAAAAAATTCTCGGGGCGTTGCCCTGAACCATGTAGGGGGGATACTGCCCCGTACAAACCCCCTGACAAGTGGGGCTTTCGTCCCCTTATGCCCCCCCTATTGCACCTGGTGCAAAAAACAAAGAGGAATTCCCCCCCCCCCCCCCTGTAACCCCCCTGCGTGTGTGACTAGTCGTGGAAATAATATAACACACACCCAACATTCTCGCACTTGTTGTTTTCTTTTCCACACAAGGGGTCACAGGAGAGCTTAGTCATTGGTCCAACCCTACAATGCCCATTGTTTCTCTACACCAAGAAAAATTCCTAGTACTTACAGGATTTGACAATGCATCTGCAACATTCTTCAAAGTGTCCACCTTTACTGGCAACACTTTTTTGTCTTAAACCATATCCCTCACAAACCGATACTAAACATCATTGTACTTTGTATTTGAATGATAAGAAGCATTCTTTACCAAGAAAATTGCACTTTGGTTGTCATAGTCTATCCTTATAACTCATTCTACCAACCCCATACTTGAACACAATCTCTGCAATAAAATTGCTTCCTCTCTTACATGAGTGGCTGCCATGTATTCAACCTCTGTAGTTGAAATAACCACTACAAACTATCTTTTACTTATCCAACTGACTTCTCCTCCAAATAGGTTAAACACATACCCACTTGTAGATCTTCTCTAATCTAGATCTCCAACCCATTCTGCATCAACAAAGCCACAAATGTCTAAAGCTATGTGCATGAAAATACCTGAAAACCCACTTCATTATTTTCCAATGCTCCTTCCCTGGTTTTGACATAAACCTGCTCAATACTCCCACTACATGTGCAATGTCTAGTCTAGTAAGAGCCATTATATACATCAGGTTACCAACTACACTTGCATATGGAACACGGGACATGTCCTCTTCCTCTTCACGTGTCTTGGAAGACTGTTCAATAGATAGCTTGACACCTACAGGAATAGGAACCTTCATCTGTTTATTATCCTACATATTAAAAAATAACTTTACACCTATAGGAATAGGAATCTTCATCTGTTTATTATCCTCCATATTAAACCTCTGCAAAATTTTCTTGACATACTTCCTCTGATTTAACTAGAACTTCCTCTTTTCCCGATCTTATTTAATTTCCATGCCGTAAATATAGTTTGCAACAACAAGATCCTAATGCCAAGTTTGGAGTACAATTGGATATTCAACTCTTATCTTATCTGATATTATTTTATGTGACTATAGTTGCATATTTCATGAACTCTTCTTCCTTTCTTCACATATTGTTCCCCAGGAATTTCATATTTCATCCATCTTTTCAACCTCCTCATATTCCATATGATTTCATACTATGTTGATTTCATCTTATCAATATGTGAATTAGTTCAATGTATATTCCTTCCTCCATTTTTCTAAAGGAAGATATCCATCTTTGATCATGCTCATGAGATAGAGCATTCAAATATGTTATCTACAAATTATATCATGACATGACTTAATCTATACATGCATAACTCTTTTCTCCTTTGGTCATCTAGACTTCCTTCAGAAAATTCCTTTCCTTTCTTGAAAGTACTTCAACCATGTTACACTCCTATGTCATCATACTGTCATCCTTCTAAACAAAGGATCCCACATAAAGTGGAATGTATACCATCAGCGAGACACTTTCTTCTTCCAATTAGAAGTGAACCTTCTAATGAAGATTCCTGGAGGATCTTGATTATCCTCTTCTTGCAAATGCTCGTTCCTATTACTAATGTGTGATAATTTATTTCTATGCTAGATGAATTTCTTTCAACCATATATACATTACTATTTTGGTATGAGCTACTATAATCATGACCTCTACAACCATGTAGACTTTTACTTCAGCTATCCTTTGATGTCATGAGCTCTTTCTTTTCTTCAATCATATGCTTCTAATATGATGACATATTCTACCATACTATCATAGTTATAATTCTTCTTATCTTGATAGCCATGCTAGACGTATTTTCAACTCCTACTTCTCGTTGCTATGTACCTAAGAGATCTTAATGATAAAGATATATCCCTTCCTTATTGGATTTATTTTCTTCAGGTACTTCTTTAGTAATATGGGATTCAACCCTTTCTTCATTTTCTTGTTTTCTTTCTTGATTTTAGGACAATATCTCTTGAAATTCCCATATTTATGACATCCATAACATTTGATATTCTACATATCGATTTTTTTTTAGGACCAAAATTTCCTTTTTTCCTAGACATGGCAGCAAATGCTTGAACTTGTTCATTTGACCCCACACCACTTTTGACTTCAACCTTGTTTCTTCAATCTTACACAATGACCAAATTTCACTGATTGGGTTGGATTCCTTCTTTCCATAGATACTTGATACAAAGTTGCCCCATTCATGAGGTAGTGCATTGAGCACAATGGTGGTGATTTTTTTGTCATACATTATTTCCCCTAACTCTTGTAGTTGGTCTTTAATTTGTGACACCCTCATAAGATATGAGGCTATCCATTATTCCTTTGATAAATTGATTTTGTATAGATCGTATCTTAAAGATATAACTTCTCCTGTAGTGCTTATGGAGAACAATTCTACCAACTTATCATATATTTCTTTTGATTTCTCCAATTTTTCCACATATGGGATGAGGGAATCCTTAATTGATTCAATAAGGATTATTTTAGCTCTTATTTACCGTTTCATATATTTTGATAGAGCTTGAGCTTATTATTGTGGTGGTTTGATGATTGAACCCTTAAAATTGTCCAATAACTTCATTCTTTATGAGAATTGAATCTATCCTCTTCTTCCATGCAAGGAAATTTGATGACTCAACCAGTTTGTTTCTTTCCTTACAGAATGAAGTCATTTTGAGAGTAGATTTAGACATAGATATAAATATATTTACTTTTCAAGTGAATATGCTCCTTTGATGATGATATCTTAACCTTGAATACTTCTTGATTTTGATGATGATGATTTCTTCCTTGAACATGACAATACTTATTTTTCCAGAGATGTTTTTCTTTAATTAGGTTAGAGATTTGATCCTTGCTTCAACGAGAGGGATATCACCCTAATTCCTTTCATAATGATGGAAATTTTCCAAATGTTTAGTCCTTATTTCTTTGTTTGGAGGTGGGGTCCTTCTTGAAAGTAGATTCTTTGTGGTCTTCTTGTTGTTGTTTCTTCTAGATGGTATGATCCTTGTCATGAGATGCGTAGTCTCCCTTTATGATCCTTAATTTTCTTGACCCTTATGTATCCCTTATTGATGGTTCGATGTACTCTTTGATGCTTTTACCTTTATTGATCTTCCTTTCCATGGTTCGTACAAGTTTCCTTTCCTTGTCTTGTCACCTTAGCTCTGAGATCGTGTTGAGAAATCTAGGGCAGCTAGATTAGGTGATTTCTCTTATTTTGATAACTTCTTGTGATATGGTTTTAAACTTAACTTGATTATTTTATTCTTTCACTTATTATTATTATGTTCTTATCATAAAAAAACTACAAAACCATAAAGAACAATGAGACAAGAGGACAACGAATATAGGTTATCATCCAGGGCCAAAACTATCTTCTTGAGAGGAAAACCCACAATAACTTTTCTATTCTTATGGAAATTCAAACCACAAATTATAAGACCTATGACCCTTGAATAAAACTCCTGTAAGACCAATTCAAACTTTTCCTCTTCTTGCCAAGTCAAACCAAGTCAACCTTGCTTTGATGCTATTGCAATTTCTTCTTCAACCTCAACTTCAAACTTGCAACCTTGGACTACAATTTCGACCTACAGTTTTTGGCTCCTGTAGTAGAAACCCTAGCTAGCACGTATGAGAGAATTATGGTGATTTTGTCCTCCTATCCCCTTCACTTGAGACTACTTATTCTCCTTATAAATTTAGCTTTCAAGGGATACCTATTTTGATCCAAAACTCAGCTCTCTCTAACAACTATAATCTGAACTTGCTTCACCTTAATGTATCCTAGTTCTCCTTCGCATGTGTGAGAATAATGGCCCAAAATAGTTCCCAAAAATAAAATTCTTATTCATTAGAATCTTATTCTTCTTTGTTGATTTAGGGCTCCTTCTCTTCACTTGATCGAACTTGTTGTGAACTTCTTGGATTATTAGGCCTAAATGTCACCTCTAGGAGATTGACTTCACTAATTGATAAGCCAACTTGTTGCTTACAAGTTGACAAGGCCTCAGAGGTTCTTTGAATCTAATTTTGACTTAAATAAATTTTCTTTATGATATGTAACATGCCCAAAAGGGTCTTCCATACATGACAATGAATCTTATGACTTGTTGACTCAAAGACAAGCCCTAGAAGCACTTAATGGTTGTTGGACCTATAAATTAAATAACCTTGAGCATGAAACCCATGCCTAGGGGTGATTTTAGGGGCGAATGTTTTCCCTTTGGTGAAATTAAGGGGTTTTAAATTTTTAGTGGGCGAATATTTTGTATCATAGTACATTTTTACAAATCACCTCAAATAGCCCACCTTATTTTAAGGGAGAGGGTAAAAAAGGTAAATTTAGCCCTTGAAATTAGGAGTTACAACCTTCCATTCGCCCATTTTCAAGAATAGGTTTTATTTAAGTGAATCAATTCGCCCATTTTCAAGAATAGGTTTTATTTAAGTGAATCCTATGGGCCAAAGGCCCAAATACCATATTTATAAAAGAGGTATGGTAAATTAATAAAAATATAAATAAATGAGAGGTATGGTAAATAAATAAAACATTTTTTATATTTACTCCATAAGTCACCTTATATACATGCAAGGGTGTAAACAAATAAAAATATAAGTAAAGTGGAGGTATGGTAAATAAATAAAATGTCTTTTTATACTTACTCAAAAGGTATGGTAAATAAATAAAAATATAAATAAACTAGATGCATGGTAAATAAATAAAACCTCTTTTTATATTTAGTCCATAACCCTCGTTCTATTTATTTTATGAAGGCTCAAGAAAGAGGTTTTATTTAAGTGAATCCTATGGGCTAAATACCATATTTGTAAGGTATGGTAAATAAATAAAAATATAAATAAACTAGACGCATAGTAAATAAATAAAACCTCTTTTTATATTTAGTCCATAACCCTTGTTCTATTTATGAAGGCTGAAGAAAGAGGTTTTATTTAAGTGAATCCTATGGGCCAAATACCATATTTGTAAAATAGGTATGTAAATTAATAAAAATATAAATAAACGAGAGGTATGAAACAAATAAAACATTTTTTTATTTTTTTATATTAATTCCATGCAAAAAAAATATTATTAACCCTAATATTAGTATTAATAGAAATACAAATGGCACATGGTATTGACCCATGGTATTCACCAAAATGGCACATGGTATTGACCCATGGTATTAACTTGGAATGTAGCCTATTTAAATGGGGGAATTAAACCAGAATAGATCCATCTTTACTCTGGATCTACTAACCCCCGAGAGGTATCAAATATTGTGATATGAAAACTAGCATAGAGTGAAAAAATATTTGATCCGATCAAGGGTAAAAATGGATGTTGTAATTTAATGTATGTTAAACATTTTAGCTTGGTTAAAATAAAAATAAAATAAAAATCAACTATTAATTTATTTAATTTTTATAATTAGCTAATAGTAATTTTTTAAGCTCGCAGGTTATGAAATCCCATGGTATTGACCATGGTATTCATGTGAGCATAGTACCTATTAAGGGGAAATTCTAGTCTTGAAAAAAAAAATCCATTTAATCTGGTCTACCAAGGTGCTAGAGGGATAAATAGATTTCATCCCCCTAAGAGTGGTAGATGTGGAGTTAAGATGGATATAGGTTGATTTTTATGATAATGAAGATATTAATAGACTTAGGAAATTATATTGTAAAAACATCTTAAGGTGAATGGTTAAAGCATAGACATTGGACAAGTATATTTGTATACTTCTGTTTTAAACTGGAACAAATCCAGGGCTAAAAGGAATGGATTGATTGCACTAGTCATCCTTCTATAACTTTCCAACATATGCTGGAGTAAACAGATTGTAATTTGGATAATTTGGGTAATTTTTCTAATTGCAAACGGGAACATACTTGTGTATTGGCGGGGTGGTTATGAGGTCCCTAGAAGTGGAGTAAACTGATTGTAATTTGGGTAATTTTTCTAATTGCAAACAGGAACATACTTGTGTATTGGAAGGGTGGTTATGAGGTCCCTAGAAGTGATGAATTT